>JBAMBR010003109.1:0-17105 GCA_037044475.1 Zaprionus obscuricornis | reverse complement strand
ATGTATTGCTGTTTATATATATTATATATGTATTCTGTATTGTACTTATACACGATTTGTATTCATATAATCAATATTATATAATGATAACACACGCATACTGCATCTTGCGTATTGTAGCTACAGATTTTTATTTTTATTTTTATTTTTATTTTTTTATATATTTTTTTAATTAGTTTTTAACAATTGTGTTGACAATTTCACTTTCAGAGCTAATTCTGTTTGACAAAATAAAATGAAATTGTTAACATTTTTGTTTTGTTTTTTTTTCTCTTTCTTCTTCATTTTCTTTCTATATTTCATTATCTATTCATTTTATTTTTATTTTATTTTTTTATATATTTGAAACGCATTCAGAAATCAGTTTTTCCGTTTGATTCGTTAATCGAAAATGCGCGCAAAAATTTGTCACCGTAGCGTTCCGTTGCGAATTTATATAGAGTTCATTCTCTATATATATTTCAATATATATTTATATGTATTTATTTTATAGTATGTATGTGTGTGTGTGTGTTTTACATGTATGTATGTCTGTGTCTTATGTATGTTGTGTGTGTAAAGTGGGCAAAATCTACACTTAACGCATGCTAGAAATCCACTTGACATTTTTATTTACAACTTTTCAAATTCATAGTAATTTTTTTTTTTTTTTTAGTGAGCTACTTGAATTTTTTTTTTTTTTTAATATTTCTATTATTTATTTTTTTTGTTGTGTTTTTTTTTCTTCTTTTTTTTTGGAATATTTTAATACTTTTACATTTATTTTATAATAGTTTTCGTAATGAATACGTAGCGCATGTTTTTTTTTTATTTTTTCTTATGCTTATAAAAATAAATTCAACACATTCAAGTTACAACAAACATATCTTATAATCTAAATGCCGCTTAATCGTTTATCATTTATCGTTTATCGATATATAGTAGATACACATACACATGTATGATATATATATTATATATTCTCGTATAGCTAACTATCTAGATTTTATATATATATTTTATATATATAAGTATTTATATATTTTTATATATTTTTTTATCGTGTAGGAGCAGAGTTTTTTTCTTTATATAATTTTTATTTTTATTTTTTTTTTATTAGTTTTCATTTCGTATCGTACAAATAAATACCTTTGGGTTAACGAGTGTGTTTAAGAGTAACAAAAAAAAAAAAACAGATTTAATTAATAATATTTAAAAACGAGACAAGAGTAAAATTTGTAGTTTTTCATTAAAGTTGCAGCTACAAATGTGCCAATATATCGATTTGATCGATTGCATTCGTCTGTCCGATGCCAACTGTTTGATTTGTCGACTGTGACTGTGACTGCGACTGTTCGTTGTTCGCCTGCGATATGGTTACAATGGTCACCAAGTCCTTGGCCTTTGTTGTTGTTGGACTGTTGCTTACTACAGTCTCCTCTAAACTTTGACTACGACTTCGACTACGACTGCGATTTCTTGACTCAATTTCCACAATAGCCGAAGTAAGCAATGTATTCGACTGCAGTGCACTGTAGTCGGGCAATTGCTCAACCGATGGTTCCGGCAGATCCTCATTGGCCAAGAGTCGACCCGAAGGTGCTGTCTCAATCGTACGTTCACTATTCAATGTTAGGCAGGCAGGCGTTGCATTGCGTGAGCGATAACTTGGCGGTAAACTATACTCGGAGCCGCCCATGCTGCTGCTAATGGTGCCACCGCCACCGCCGCCCATGCCTGAGCGTAATGTGGTCAACGGTGCCCTGTAAAAATAAAGAATGAAAGAATAAGAATGAGTCTGAGAATGAGATTGTGAATGAGATTTAGTTAAAGTTGAATGACTGAAATTGAGTTGAGCTGCAAAATCTATGCATTATTTGCAATGTGTGGCCAAAGACATGAGACAAAGTCAATGCACAAAATTTGCATAGCCGGATTACTATCTCCATGTATATATCAACCAAATATGTATCTGTATATCTATGTATCTATATATATATGTCTGCATACACATACATATGTATCTTGTAGATAGTTGATTCCGTTTTTGTCTGCTTGCCTCTTCGACTTTGTCAATTTAAATAACAAAAGGCGCTTTGCTGCAATTGTTGCTAGTCAGTCAGTCAGTCTACCGGCAAATCCTACAGAATTCACACTTCAGTCAACACACACACATATATACACATGTCTATCTGCTGCGCACACGTGGCAAATTGAAAGGAAGAGACAAAGAGAGCGAGAGAGAGAGTGACGGGCGGGATAGAAAAGAGACGTTGTCAGTTTTTGCAAAAATTCAAATTTCAAAATTGTATAAAGCAATTTGAAGTATGTAAAATTGCATTTAATTGTTCCCGGACAAAGATTCAATGCAAAAGGAAACAGGAAAACTAACTAAGGATACAGCTCTCCCTCTCTCTCTCTCAGTCATTCTCACTCATTCTCAATGTTTCTCTCTTTCACTCCATCTAGTGCCATAACAGGCAATTTTCACAGGCACTCAACACACTGAGGGCGCATAGGGCACTTGGGCCTCGTCTTTGTTTGTTTAATTGACTTGGCTAACAGCTTCAGAGCCTCAGCCTCAGCCGCAGCCTCAACCTCAGCATCAGCCTATGCTTCTGCCAGAACTGGAAGCCTCGCTTGTTTTGTCTCTAATCCTTGCCTGGACCCGTGCCTGCCTGTCGCAGATTGCCTTTTAACACACGCCTGCTTGTTATGCAACAGCAAAGTTCTTTAACCATCTGTATATGTTTATACGTCTGTGTGCGATTGTTTTTGTCTGTTTCTATGTGTGTGTGCATGTGTGTGTGTGTGTTGTGTGCGCGTGTGTGTAAATATTTTGCAAAATTTCACAGATTTCTTTGTTAGTTCTTACATCATTTGAATATGCCATCAAGCACACGCATGCACAACACACAACGTACATAGAGTTAAATCTAAAGCATGCCTAAAAGTATGCTGTGATTTTCTTGCCGTACACTTTGCATAAGTTTTTGCTTTTTTGACATACTTCTCTGGCACTTGTTTATACCCTGCAAATGGTCTTAACTAGTAGGGTATATTAACTATTAAATGTATATTAAGCAACCGAGACACGCAAACATAATAAATATAATATTTATATACATTATTTGCAAGAAGCAATTTCATTTTGGAAAAAATCGCTGCATACTTTCAGGCGCCTGTTAAAAATTCTTGCTCATAATTTGTTCAAATAACTCGCAAAAAAAAAACGAAAAACACTTTGGCTGCTCGCATGAAAATTATGTGAAAAATTTGTGTTTATTTGCACGTCGAGCACTTACTGCCTGCAGCATTTACAATTGTTTTTTATTTTTTTTTTTTCTTTTTTCTCCTTCAATTCTTCTGGCCAGCTAAGCTTTTTATATGTATGTGTGTGTGTGTATAGTATGTGTATAGTATATATACATTACTCAACTCTTGTTGTAGTTGTTTTTGTTGTTATTTCTGTTTCTGTTTGTGGTTTAAGTTATGCTTGTTGTTGTTTCTCTGCTGTTATTGTTATTGTTGTTGGCTTTTCATTTCATTTCCATTATATGACATAAATATTTAAGTACATGTGGTATATGTGTGTATATGTGTGTGTATGTGTGTGTGCGTCATTACAAGCAAATTAATTTGCCATAAATTTGCATTTGTTTTGGTGAATACATTCATGAGTACTTCTATGGCTACTTCTGTTTATACTTGAAGATTTCAAGTGTTTATATATTATATGTTTATATAAATGTTAAGCAGAGCGTAAATTTACGACTTGGCATTTTTATACTATGAACGACGCGCAACTCAATATTTTTTGTAACGCAATAAAAAGTAAACTTTTCTAATTAGCAGCCATTATGCGATCAAAGCGGCAATTATCCTGATGCCCACACACCACTCTCACTCTCTCTCTTTCTCACTCTCTAGCTGTTAGCCCTATTTGTTCTACTGCTCTGCAATTGTCCTTATTTTACTCTGTGGCTGTGGCTTCATTTCAATTGTTTCAATTTGTTCTGTCTGTCCGCAATACACAGCAGTTTGGTATCCTGTGTCCTGCTTCCACTCAGCTTTCGACTGTCGACTGTTGGCTGTTGGCTTTCTGCTATTTGACGTCACTTGAGGGGGCCGACAATCGGATTGTTGCGTATTTAAATTGTTTGCCATTTGGGCGTCTGTTTGAAGTAGTCGTAGCTGTTGCTATTCGCTACTCGCTTTCTCGATTCAATTAAGTTGCAAATTCCTTTTCGACGCCCACTCGAAATCAACAGAGAGAATAACGTAAAAATGTTAAAGCGAAAACAACAAAAAAAAAACGAAAACAAGTGAAACAAATAAAAGCATTGACAGGCCTCTAAAGTTTTTCGCTTGTTGGCTTCGCATTAAAAATTGCCCAAAAAAAAAACAAAAACTTTCTGTGGGGCAACCCCAAGCGATGTGTCAATGTTAACACCATGTCTCACACACCTCTGGCACAGTGTCTATCTGTTGTCTCCCTTACTCTCACTTTCGAAACCACATAAAGCCAAACCGCTAACGCTTTAGCTGATGCTGCAGCAACCCCAAATAAAGTCGACCTCAAAACTCAACGTACTTCCTTACTTACTTTCCCCTACTACTACTACATAAAGCATTTCCATGCTTCATCTCTTTCCCCCCTTTTCCTTTTTCTTTTCCATTTTCATTTCCATTTCCACCTTTCCCTTTTCCATACTTTTAGCTCATTCTCATTTCAAGCTCGAACTGTGCGTTGTAAACATTTTGCGGTTGCAGCAACAAACTTTACAAATAACTCACCCACGGTTGGGGCGTGAATACCAACAAAATGGGGGTGTGGCAAGTGAAATTTTTCAGGAAACGGAAGTGAACACTTACCTCAGCAGGCTGCCGGCATGAGATCGATATGTGGGCGGTGGCGAGTTACCACGCACCACGCCATTCTGACGATCGCGGTCCAATAGCAAAAGTCTGTAAATAAAATACAAAAAAAAAAAAAAAATGTAAACAATGAAACGAGCTGTAATTATTTGTTATTTCTGTTGTTGTTGCAGGTAATGCCATACGACAGGCAACAAAAAATAAAAAAAAAAAAAATTAAAAAAGGGTTTTCCCATTAAGTTATAATATATCCTGCACGCAAGCAACATTTTCAATACTCTTTCAAATATTCAGCATATAAAACTAATACAAAATAACAGTCTTAACTACAGAGCAAAATGTTATCAGTGTTAAGTTGAACAAAATTTCGGCAAAGAAATATATGGGGATGTAGCTCAGTGGTAGAGCGCTCGCTTTGCATGTGAGAGGCCCCGGGTTCAATCCCCGGCATCTCCAGTTCTTTTTTTTTTGTTTTTTATTTTTAATTTATTTTTTTTATGTAAATAAATATTTATAAAAATTAATTTTTAATATATTTTTTTTTTAATTAATTATTTTTTTTTAAAATTTTAAAAATAATTTTTTCCTATATCTCTGAATACTTTAGAGATTATTTAAAATATTATTTTATGTTATATATAAAAATTAAAATTGTAAAATTTACTTTATATATTTTTTTTAATTTTTTATTTATTTTTTTTTTAAATTTTTTTTTTTAAATTTTTTTCTTAACTATTTTTTTTAGTTTTTTTTTTTATTTTAAAAATAATTTTTTCCTATATCTCTGAATACTTTAGAGATTATTTAAAATATTATTTTATGTTATATATAAAAATTAAAATTGTAAAATTTACTTTATATATTTTTTATTTAAATTTTTTATTTTTTTTAAACTTTTTATTTTTTTTTTAGTTTTTTTTTTATTTTAAAAATAATTTTTTCCTATATCTCTGAATACTTTAGAGATTATTTAAAATATTATTTTATGTTATATAATATATAAAAATTAAAATTGTATTTTTTTTAATTTTTTATTTTTTTTTTAAATTTTTATTTTTTTTAACTTTTTATTTTTTTTTTTATTTTAAAGATAATTTTTTCCTAATTTTTTTTTCCTAATAATTATTAAAAATATTATTTTATGTTGTTTATAAAAAATTTATTTTAAAAATTTACTTTTGAACATATTTTTTTAAAAAAAAATTTATTTAAACAGTTTTCTTAAATTTTATTTATTTTTTATTTTTTAATAATTTTTTTATTTTTAATTTTATTTTTTGTAATATTTTAATATTTTAAATTCCATTTTTTTTATTTATTTTTTTTTAAATATTTTATTAATCATATAAGAGCTAGAAACGAATATGCTCAGTGAAAAGTTAAAGAACTTTAAGTAAAAATAATATTTTCAGCCAGTGCATAATTACATAATGCAATTAATTGCGCAAGGACATGCGAACGGATGTGGTTAGCCGAGCATGTCCGCAGTTGTCCCTCGCATACACACACACACACACACACACAGATAGATAGACTCACCTCAAACGATACTCCTGCATGCTGGCCTGATACGAAGGTGGCGGTGGACGATGTTGAAATTCAGGATAGAGCAGTCCATGTGGTGCACCGCCTCCACGAGTGCAGGGCCGACGTCCGCAACGGGCCAGGTCAACGCTGGTACCCAATCCCAAGCAGCTTTGTCCACCAGGTGCTGTCATGCGCCAAGCAGCGCCGCTTACAGTTACCAGCACAACGCCGACGCCTGCAAAAAATAAAAGACAAAAATGAAACATAAAACAAAATTTAAGACTTAATCAGCAGACAAAAAAAAAAAAAAAAATAGAAAAGAAAAGAAAAACAACAACAGTTAAAATCATTTTCAAGCTCTGCCATTGCCCAATTATTTGCCATTGTGATTGTTGTGCTGTGCAAAAAAAAATTTAATTAGACGTCAAACGTAGTGTGGGCGTGGCTTGCAATTACCAGCCCACTTAAAGCAGCAATTGCTTACAGAAAATGGGATAATGCGGCAGACTGAGGGGGGTTGGAAACTAAGAAAAAGCTAAGCTAACGAGGGGGGTAGCATGGCATGGCCTCAGTGTCTCTAGTTGCCTCGTTGGGGTCTCAGCATCCACTTTCACTTTCGCCAACGAGTTCGAGTTCGAGTTCGAGGCTTTCCTTTTGACAACTGACAGCTGCACATGAGGCACACAAGCAACGGTGCAGCAGCAACAGCAGCAACAGTGGCAATGACAGTGGCAATGGCAGTGAAGCATGTCATCATCTTGAGAGTCGTCAGAGACGTCAGAGCTGCAATGCAGATCTAGAGCTAAAGTTGCTGACTCTCAGTCTGTCTACTAAGCAAGACTTAAGACTCAAGACTCAAGACTCTGCCAGTCTACAGTCTTCTCTGTTTTCTGCTCAGCAGCAGCTGCCCGACAGCTGTTTGCATGTTTACAATAACAAATGGTAGGCATAATTTTATTAGCATAAATTGTCATCATTTTATGCTGCTTCTTCATCATCATCATCATCATCAACATCTTCTTCTTTTTGTACATTTTCATGAGCAATTTACGCTGCGAAGCTGCAATTTGTGTGCGTTTTGTCATGATTATGCGCCTCGCTCTCAAGTTAAGCGTCGGCATATGCATAGTCAGTGCTAAATTTTGAGTAGCTTCACGTTGATTGCCATTAAATTATGTAAAACTTTTCAAAACAGTTACAAGTCGACAATTTTTTTTTATTTTTTTTTTTAGTATTTTTGGTAATTGCCGGCAAGAAGAAAATGGCGCAATGTCACGCTTCGAGTGCCTCAAACTAAACGCGACCAACGGCAATTGATTAGAGCGTCGTCTACATAAGTAATGCCTCTAAAAAAAAAAAAAACTTATACAAAGATGTTAGAGCAGTGCGACGTATGTGTGTGAATGTATGTGTGTGTGTGTGTGTGTGTGTCTGTATGTGCACTTGGCCCCAGTCTTTGGCAAGAGTTACGTGAGTCGACTTGACGCGACTCGACAATCAAGCTTGAACTTTGTGCAGAAAGCGAAACGAATACGAATACGAATACGAATACGTAAAACGAATTCGAAAAAAAAAGAATGAATGACTCATGAAATTGAGTTTGAATAAGCTCAACTGATAGTTTATAGCAGCAGTCAGTCACAGCACTAAAATACTTAATGTTTAATCAAATTTTATCGATTTGCCCGCCGTTTGCTGTTAATTAAATTCTTTCTCAACTTTGAACTTTAATTGCTTGCGATTGAGTTTCAATATTTTATTTTATTTTATTTTTCTTTTTTACTGTCTCTTTTTGCATGTCTTTCTGCTACAAGTAACTAACTTTAGACAGTCTCTAAATGCACATGAAAATTATATTTATAATTTGTGTTTTTAATTTCCAACTTTGACAGTTTTATATAGCAGAGTTTTTATACTCGGTGTCCTATGGGTACCAAGAGTATATTGACTTTGTGACAGCAGCAAATGTATGTTACATCCATAAGGAGGCGTGGCCGACCCCATAAAGTAAATATATTCTGACTCAGGATCAACAGCCGCCGAGTCGATTGGAGCATGTCCGTCTGTACGTCCGTATGAACACACTGATCTCGGAGACTATAAGAACTAGAGGCTTCATTTTTGCAAAGTGTTTGTAGTATTTGCAGGCAGATCAAGTTTATTTAAATAAAAACAGCCAAGCTACAGGACTGAATTTTGTTACAAAGTTAGAATATGTTTATCTGGACGTTGTGTACAAATTTGGTACAGATCGGATAATAAACATGGAAGTTATACACATTTCAAATTCCAAAAGTTGAGAGGCGTCTCTCTAGCGTACGCTTGCTTGCTGTTCTCACCCCACACGACGACAACCTTAACTTAGTGTTTTTTCTTTCTCACGCATGTAAAGAGTGTAGCTCAGTGGTTAGAGGGTTGAACTCGCGTGCATAAGGTCCGCGGTTCGATTCTCGAGTCGATTTTTATTTCTTTTAAAATTAACTTAAAATTGGCGAGTGTGCAGCACGAGTTAGATAAATTTATAATATAACTTTGGGCACCGAGTATTATATAGTCGACTATAACTTTCTTACTTGTTTCACTTTTGTTTTTGAAACTCTTTAAAGCTGCTCTTTACACTGCTATCATTAACTTGAGCTAATCTCTTCTTAGTTATAGCTAATGTCATACTTAAAAGAGTCATTTTTATGCTCTTAACTATTTTTATTTTTATCATTGGCAATTTCGTTTTACATCATGTTTCAAATGATAGACAAACAACATTTCAGATATAGTACAATCTTATATTGAGCTGATAAAACTCGTAACCGGAACTAAATGCTCTG
This sequence comes from Zaprionus obscuricornis, assembly GCA_037044475.1. Taxonomy (NCBI): domain Eukaryota; kingdom Metazoa; phylum Arthropoda; class Insecta; order Diptera; family Drosophilidae; genus Zaprionus; species Zaprionus obscuricornis. The sequence continues at coordinate 7,896 of JBAMBR010003109.1, read as the reverse complement.
CCAATATTGACACATTTTGTGTCTTTTGACAAAAAAAAATTTGTTTGTACTCGTAACTGGGTCAGAGGCAGATGCGACTATAACAAAGGGCAAAAAAATAAAAATAAAAATTGTAGAAATTGCTTTTGTAGAGGCAAGTAACAACAGACAGCAGACAACAGACAACAGACAACATGGACAACAACAAACAAACAATAACAACAATGACTTGTAATGGAAACAAATGTGCGACTTGTGTAAACATCGTGAAAAAGGCAACGTTTTAATGCCATTTTTGTGGGCACCATCAATTGTTCAACTTGTGCTCACTAAATGGCACATGTATGAATATAACTATGCCACACACACACACACACACACACACACACACATACACTTACACTTACACATACATGTATGTGTAACACTTATTATATAATCTTAAAGTTATTCATTAAGTTTTACTTACCAATCATCAAGAGCGCTGCCGTTAAATGTGAATTTGGTGGACCGGCAAGTCCAGTGGCACCCAATGCAGCACCGCCTAGAGCGCATGCTACACCACCTAATGCAACAACAGCAATAAGTGCACGCAATGGCGGACCAGCGAACCATTGACCACAGCAACCTTTTCCGGAACGTTCCGACGGCGATCTGCAAAGAGAATAAACAATTTCACAATTTTATTTTTATTTTTTATTTTTATTTTTTTTTTGTTTAGTTTCCGTTTCATAATTTTTCACAATTTGCAGTGCCCTTTGCCCCATTTTGTTGCAATTGTTGCAGCTGGCAAAAGAGAAATTATTTTGTATTTTCGTTGGAAAATGTTTTTAGCAAAACGCAAAAGAGAAAAATGCGCATAGGTTTCTTTGGTATCGCGTGTGCAGGTGGTTAAAGAAAGGACGCAAGGACACTTGCTGTTTGCAGCAGCAGCAATGGCAGGACATAGGACCAGAAACAGAAAACAGACTGGCAGCTGTTTTGTTTCGTGGCGCGTGCAAATTGGCAACAAGGTTAGGGAAAACCTTGTGGCAGACATTCAGTGTATGGCAACAAAAGGGGCAAACACAAAAGCGCAGCAAGCGTGCGACAATTGTTGTAATGTTTTTTTTTTTGATTTATGAGCCTGAAAGAGCCTGGAAATTTGCGCACCCAAAAAAAAAAACACAATAAAAGAGTCCAGACAACGAACGATAACTACGGCGATGGTCAAAGACGAGCAGAATGTGCAAGAACGATCAGACGATGACGATGATGATGACGATGTGACTCTAGCGGCTGCGGATGCGAATGCGGATGCCCCCCAAAAACACTGTAAAATATTTGGCGCATTTGCCAGAAGCGGCACAAACACACACACACACACACACACACACACGCACACACAATAACAGAATAAAAGAAGAAAAGGACAATTTATGCGACGTAGACGCTGCAGGAACCAAACTCTAAAAGCAAGACATTGCCACAGTGGGTCGAAAGCTAATAAAATTCAAAATGTTTAAGATATTAAATATACAAATTGCTTGAAACAATCTAATGCATTACTAATGATAAATTTAATGACTTGAGCTCATGAACTCTTTAATTTTGCTTATTATAATTATAAAAATAATTTTGCTTATAATTATAAAAATAGTTTTGCTGTTTTTTTTCTCTGTTAAGAAAATAATTTATATTTAATGACAAATATTCTTTGTGCGAGTAAACAATAGAAGTGTCGCACATTTAGTTTCCAAGTATTTTATATGCTCAGAAATATTACGTCAGCATAATTGAAGTTTATACTTAGAAAAAAAAAATACAAAGAAATTTATCAAGTTTTAAAAAAAAACTTATAAATTATTTAAAGTTCCATTTGTTAATCATTTCTTGCACCACTGTGCATCGATGACGACAAGGCACGACGTGTGTGCGTAAATTCATTAGGACGCAGATACAGACAGAGACTCAGACAGCAGCAAGGCTGTCGAAAGATAACAAGCGACAGAGAGAGAGAGAGAGCGAGCGAGAAAGAAAGAGAGCGTTGCAAAATAAGACACAATAAAAGAGCAAAAAAGCAATGGTAGGGAGCGTGAAAGAGATAGAGTTAGAGGGCGACTTCGTTTAAGGATGCGGACACTAACAGCTATTTCTTTATGGCCACAGACTCCTCTCTCTCTCTCTCTCTCTTTCTCTCTGTGGTGTATGCGTGTTGACAACCCCTTAAGAAACATTTGCGCAGCAGTTGGGGCACAAACAGAGTTACAGAGTAAAGTATAGACTGAGTCTCGGGGCTCGGGGCTTGCCAAACAATTAGAAGCCGAAATATTTATAGGCAAGCAGCTGTGTCCTCAAAAATCCAAACCCTACCTCCACTTTCCCCCCCGCATTACACCTTCAAGTTCTTTAGTATTATCAAAGGCAATGTCTTTTTCCTCAGTCGTTTACTCCAGCTCCGAACGTTTTGACACTATGAAATCCAATGGGACCGTTGCCCACTTTTTGTGTCATCGAAGCAATTTAAGAGACCGAATGATAAATTGTTGGAAAATTACGTGCATAAAAAGGCAAAAACCGGCTATGGCCGGAAATTTATGTTTAATAATTTGATGTTGTCGCCTTGAGGATTTCGAGAAGGATTTTTATGATGCGCCATTAAGTGTACACAATGTCTCACATAGTACAGTACAGTGAGAATTGTAACGGTACAATGGTAGGATGCGAGGTGCCACCTGAGGCAGCACAGTGTCGTCAACTGTTTTTTGGTCTATTATATGTGTATGTACGTAATACATAGAGACATTCGTATGTGATATCTATATGCTGATGTATGTGATGTGAGTAAAGCTATTCGGAAGTTCAGGGGCCGCGGCATAAATGTTTCATCAGCTGTCACGTCATGTCATGATAAATATGATCTTTTTAGCGTATCAATCGCATCACAACGACGCCGACGGAAATGAGTACGCAAAATAGCAAAAAACAAAAAGAAAGAAGATAAAAATACAAATACAGATAAACATTGGTTGGTGTAGGTAAAGTTAAAGGTATAGATAAAGTGAAAAGGTAAAGCAGCCGAAAAAAGAAAAGAACGAAATGAACATGAGAAAAGTAGAATAACAGACAGATTCATTTAGGTTGCCAGCACAGCACAGCTGGTAAGCATAGTGAAAAGTATTAATCATCATAGTAGTCGCTGTAGTATGTTAGTTGTATGAAAAGAATTATAATTAATCTTTATTGTAGTCAAAATAGTAGTATACAAAAAAGTAGTAGTAGTAGTAGTAGTAAAAAGTAGTTTATGAAATAGTTGTAGAATTGGTAGTAGGATAAATAAAACTAGAAATTGTAGTAGAGAGCATAGAAATAGTAATAGAAATTGTAGTAGAAATATAAAATAATAGTAGAAATGGAAGTAGGAGAAATAAGACTAGAAATCGTAGTAGAAAGCATAACTGGTAGTAGGCATGGTAGTAGAAATAGTAGTAGAAATTATAGTAAAAATATAAATAATAGTAGAAGTGGAAGGAGCAGAAATAATACTAGAAATTGTAGTAGAAAGCATAACTGGTAGTAGAAATTGTAGTAGAAATAGTAGTAGAAATTGTAGTAGAAATATAAATAATAGTAGAAGTGGAAGGAGCAGAAATAATACTAGAAATTGTAGTAGAAAGCAGTAGAAACTTGTAGTAGGCATAGTAGTAGAAATAGTAGTAGAAATTGTAGTAGAAATATAAAATAATACTAGAAATTTTAGTAGAAAGCATAAATGGTAGTAGGTATAGGTATAATAGTAGAAATAGTAGTAGAAATAGTAGTGGAAATTGTAGTAGAAATAGAAATATAAAATAATAGTAGAAATGGAAGTAGGAGAAATTATACTAGAAGTTGTAGTAGAAAGCAGTAGAAACTTGTTGTAGGCATAGTAGTAGAAACAATAATAGAAATAGTAGTAGAAATAGTAGTAGTAGAATTAATGGTAGAAATTGTTGTAGAAAACATAACATAGTATTAGAAATAGTAATAGAAAAAAAGAAATGGTAGAAATGGTAGTAGGAGAAATTTTAGTAAGCAATGTGATAAATATAAAAATAATTGAAAAGGAAATGATAATAGAAATAGTACAGAAAATAGCTGTAGAAATGGTAGTAGAAAAAAACAGTACAAATAGTAATAAAAATAGTAGTAAAAATAGTAGTAAAAATAGTAATATAACTATTAATAAAAACTGTTTTTAAAAATAGCTTAAGAAATAGTTATAGAAAAATAATTGAAAATTAAAAATAGAAATGGTAGTAGAAAAAAACAGTACAAATAGTAGTAAAAATAGTAGTAGAACTATTGATAAAAATTATTTTTAAAAATAGCTTAAGAAATAGTTATAGAAAAATAATTGAAAATTAAAAATAATCGTAATATTAATAGTAGCAATTGAAGTGGAAAATATAATACTAGCAATAGTAGTAAAATTAATAGTTATAATAGTAGTAGCAGTAGTAAATACTAGTAGTCAATGTAATAGTAGTAAATTTCAATTGAAAATGTTTTCAATTTAACGAGATCTTAAAGTACGTCGATGAATTCGCATAATAAATTTAAATGAAATTGATGCAGACTTTGATTTTTTATTTTATTTTTCTACTGAAGCTAAAGAAAAAATCTTTTGAGTTAATTAAAGTTTAGCAGCTGTTGCCAATTTATGCTTGACTTTAACGACCTACTCATACCCTTTATCAAAGTGCTCTTTCTCTTTGTCTCTCTGTCTCTCTCACTATCGCTATTGCCTTGAAGTTAATCACCCTTCACTTAATGTACAGTTACACAGCGAGTGAAATTTTCAGTTTTAATCAATCTTTTTTTTTTTATTTTTTTTCGCAATTTGCTTATCGAAATGAACTTAACTTTCATTGTTGTTGTTGTTATTGTTAATGTGGCTGTTGTTGTCGCTTTTATTGTTGTTGGGCAAACTATGAAATTGCTTAATCAATTGAAAATTGTGCAGCCGCTTGTAAATGTGACGCTGACAACCGGAAAAGCCGTCATTTAACTTGGGGAAAAATGGAAAGTTTCAGTTTTATTTTATTTTTTTTTTCATATTTTTATATATATATACATAATTATATATCGTATGTATATATATATATATAATGAATCGTATGCTTTATAAGTGTTAAAACTGTGTCAATGTTGGCAAATTACAAATTGCAATTAATTAATTAAAAAAAAAAAAAAGAAAAGAAAATGAAAATGATTGCAGCTGTCGGTAAATGTTAATACTGATTGACGGACGAATGGTCAAACTGACAGATTGACTGATTGAATGAATTGAATGATTGACTTACTGTCAGTGCCAGCAACTTGCATATGAATTTTTATTTATTTTTATTTTTTTTTTGTATATTTTTTTTTTTTATGATTGACTTGTTTAGTTGTTGCCGCTGTTGTTGTTGTAGCTGTTGTTGTTGTTGTTGTTGTTATTACTAAGCTGCCCCTGAACTACTTTATAAGCTGTAGTATATAAATATAGGCATACAAACAAATACAAATACACACAGACACAGACACATAGACATATAGAGATATATAATATATAGTAATATATCTTATAAGTAGCTTCTAGTCATGTGTAGCAAGCAGCAAGCAGCATGTACATACATATGTACAGGTATATATATATATATATATATATTTTTTTTTTTCTATAGCAAACAAGTGCGCAATTAATCGTTTCGATTCGATTACACAATGTACAGTTTATAGTTTCACCTGCAATTAGCAATGCATCAACTTACACTTACTTCCCTTACCCCTAGCCACAACTTGCTGCCTTAACCTCCTGTACCTCCCACAATGCTAATTGAATCATCTATTTCAGTTGTGTTGCATTTAGTTAAGCTTCATTTACATCTCAGTATCTTAATATCTGTATGTATATGTATCTGTATCTGTATCTGAATCTGTATCTGTATCTTAAAAGTGCTGCTTCATATCTAATGCTACTTGCTGTGTTACTAATTTGATATTAATCAATCATCTTGTTGTCGCTCTTAATGTTGCTGCTTTTGTTGCAACAATATGCTGCCAGCGGCATCTTTGTTGTACGTATATGTATATGTGTATGTCTTTCTTGGAGTTCGTTGCCACCGCGACATGGGGCGCTGCAACTCAAAAGAAATCATTCACATTCACATCAACTAGACAAAAGTATGGCGCAAGTGTACTTAGAACTTGCGGCTGGCTTAGCAGGGGGCAGACACCTAGACACAATGATGAGAGTAACGCAAAGAGAAAGAGAGAGAGAGAGAGAGCAGCAAACAGTGAAGCTGTGGGAAATCGCAATCTGCAAAGTAATTTATGAAACTTTCTGTACAAATGACAAGAAATTCTATAGAATTATGAAAAGCATAGAAAATGCAAAGGCAAACATCGCTTGATCAGAAAAATATAAAGAAATGTAAATATACTTACATATGTATATAATATGAACTGTTGAGCTATACAAAATCTATAATTCAGATAGCTCAAAAAAAAATATATATATATATATCAAGTCATATTTATAACAATTGAGGAAAAGTCTGCATTTTACTTAATTGCTGCAAAATTGAAGCCAGCGTCTGTTTTGACTGCATTTCGCCAGCAGCAAAAGCAGCAGCAGTAGCAGCAAACAGCAGCAGCAGCTGGCGCATAATTAACACGTCTAAAAAGCAAAAGTGGCCAAGAGAACTGAACAAAAGCAAAAGGCAGCACAGCGAAAGAAAGAGAAAGAGAGAGAGAGAGTGTGTGAGGGAAAACAGAAATGAAAACTTTTTTCACTACAAAGCAGACAAACGAAACTAAAGATAGAGACAGTAGCGGGAGACTAGAGGCAGTCAGGGAGGCAGTCAGTCAGGTGGCATGGGCGTGGCAGCAATGAGGTGCAAACAGACACTAATTAAATAAAGCAAAAAAAAAAATAAACGAAGAAAAAGAAGAAATAGCAGAAGAGGCAAGCAGAGGAGGAGGAAAAAAAAAATCGCACACTGAAAACGAATTTTTGTATTAAATAAATTAACATAAATATTTTATTTATTTTTCTTTTTTTCCCTTCCTCCGCACACAGTCCCTCTCTCTCTCTCATACACACTCACTCACTGTCTGTCCATTGCTACGTTATGCACTTTCATTGCGTAATTCGTACAAAAAAAAGAAAAGAAACAGAAAGAGAAAAAGAAAAAGAAATGAGGCAATCGTTCGTTCATATACAGTTAGAGCTACACAGCGCTGTCTATATAATTAGTGCAAGTCTAAAGATAATAACATTGGCACATTTTCTGCGTCTGTTTCTTCTTATTTTTTCTTCCTCATCTGTAATAGCAAGGAGCAACAGCAACAGCAATAATATGACGAAGAGCAAGAATAAAGAGCATGGAAAAAATAGCAAAAATTAAATAATGATTTTTCACAAGACGCTTGGCCAAATATTAGATGAATTGAGTTTTTGTTGATTTCAGGCCGCTTTTGCTGACAAAGCGTTTTTTTTTTTTTTTTGTTTAACTGAACTCAAAACAAAACCCGCAGCGCTCTACGCTGCTTAGCTAAAAAAAAAGCTAGGCATAGCTATAGCTAAAATTAAGTTAAGAGTGAGTTGAGCTCAGCATATAGATCGCTAAGTGGGCGAGCTTCAAGCGCGCGCAAAACAAAAAAATAAAAATGAAATCCCCCACCAAAAAGTCATTTTCAACTTTCAATCAAAGTTTCTTCCACCCTCTGCCTCTGCCTCTGCCAAATGTTTGCGCTGTTTACCTATAGGCATAATTACATAGCGCTTTTCAACTTTACCGCAGTTCTGATTTGTAATGAACGTTATAATTCTCGATATTTATTTTTTTCTATTGCTATTGCTTGTTTTTTTTTCTTTTTTCTCATTATGCTGTTGTATTTATATATTTTTTT
>JBAMBR010003107.1:0-25421 GCA_037044475.1 Zaprionus obscuricornis | reverse complement strand
TATCCAATGGGTGTTATGATAGCAACTCTGAAAATATATACTCGTATCAAAAAATCTCAACAGGATGATTTGATATTTGATAAGGCTGCTATAGAAATTTTTAGGTCCACATGTCTGTTTTGACGCAAAGAACTTCTAACTATAAGATCTAGAGACACCAACTTTCGTATGTAGCGTATGAAGATAGAATTTATTTCAAACTTTGAATACCACGCCCCGTTCGCCCACAATACGCCCAAACCCGGTTGACGCTTCTATAAACACTAGAGACTTATAATTTTAAATTTAAATCAAAAATGGTACCGATTGATTAGGAAAGCAAAAAGTTACTAAGCAATCCATTTTCGGCGGTGAAATCAGTTGGGCGTCAGCTGAGCTGTAGCTGCTTTCATACGCATATGCTTTCATATACATATGTGTAAAAACACACATGCAAATGGGCAGAGCAGGTCAGTATGAGTCAGCGATGCGAGTGCGAGCGAGAGAGAGCAAGTGAGTAGCTTCGAGCCTGTTTCATCAGAATTTTTTTTCGGTACATAGCATAGTAAAGTTATATTTTATTCAAGGGTGCTGGCTATTTTACTATCTGGTGCACACGACTGTAGCCTTCCCTATTTGTTTTTATTCGAAAAATAATTTTGTGGCATTACATTTTAAATATGATTTCTGGCATATGACACAACTGGCTCGGATGTAGTCCAATCTGGACGTCCAATTTTCGATGACTTTTTCCAACATTTGTGGCCGTATATCGGCAATAACACGGCGAATGTTGTCTTCCAAATGGTCAAGCGTTTGTGGCTTATCCGTATAGACCAATGACTTTACATAGCCCCACAGAAAGTAGTCTAGCGGTGTTAAATCACAAAACGTGAAATTAGGCGGTCACCAAACGTGTCTTTCAATAAATCGATTGTGGCACGAGCCAGCCGTGGCTGGTCATATGCCAGAAATCATATTTAAAATGTAATGCCACAAGATTATCTTTCGAATAAAAAAATATCATGTCAATCGAATAATCCATCGTTGTTTTATTTAAAGTTTAAAGTATCTATACCTCTTAAAAAAAACACCCTTTGTAAAGATCATGGAGTCTGCTACATCCCAGTCTCCGTGTTACATATACATATGTATTTCATGGAGCCGCAAAGTAATAATACCCTGTTTAGCATTTTATTTAGCAACAATATTATAGTGGTCGATTGACTTGTCTAATTTATACGAGTTAGTAGATTTGTATTTTATACTCTTGTACTATAGGACACCGAGTATAATGACAGTATCTCTAACTGCCGTATATAAATTAGTAGCGAGTCGAATTCGGACCACTGATAATAAATTGTTGCCTAAATAAAATAGCCAAACAGGGTATTATTACTTTGCGGCTCCATGAAATACATATGTATATGTAACACGGAGACTGGGATGTGGCAGACTCCATGATATTTACAAAGGGTGGTTTTTTTTAAGACGTATAGATATTTAAATTTTAATAAAACAACGATGGATTCTTCGATTGACATGCATTTTTATATTCGAAAGATAATCTTGTGGCATTACATTTTAAATATGATTTCTGGCATATGACCAGCCGTGGCTTGTGCCACAATCGATTTATTGAAAGACACGTTTGGTGACAGCCTAATTTCACGTTTTGGACCTGTGACCTCCTTGGGGCTATGTAAAGTCATTGGTCTATACGGATAAGCCAAAAACGCTTGACCATTTAGAAGACAACATTCGCCGTTTTATTGCCGATATACGGCCACAAATGTTAAAAAAGGCATCGAAAGTTGGACGTCCAGATTGGACTACATCCGAGCCAGTTGTGTCATATGCCAGAAATCATATTTAAAATGTAATGCCACAAAATTATTTTTCGAATAAAAACAAATAGGGAAGGCTACAGTCGTGTGCACCAGATAGTAAAATAGCCAGCACCCTTGAATAAAATATAACTTTACTATGCTATGTACCGAAAAAAAATTCTGATGAAACAGCTCGAGCTACTCACTTGCTCTCTCTCGCTCGCACTCGCATCGCTGACTCATACTGACCTGCTCTTTCATTTGCATGTGTGTTTTTACACATATGTATATGAAAGCATTGCGTTGATAGCTACAGCTCAGCTGACGCCCAAATAATTTCATTGCGAAAATTCATTGCTTAGTAACTTTTTTCTTTCTTAATCAATCGGTACCATTTTTGATTTAAATTTAAAATTATAAGTCTCTAGTGTTTATAGAAGCGTCAAACGGGTTTGGGCTTATAATGGACGAACGGGGAGTGGTATTCAAAGTTTGAAATAAATTCTATCTTCATACGCTACATACGAAAGTTGGTAGTCTCTAGATCTTATAGTTAGAAGTTCTTTGCGTCAAAACAGACATGACGGACCATGATCGACTCGGCTATTGCTTCTGACGAAGAATATGTATTATTTATGGGGTCTGCCAAGCCTCCTTCTGCCTGATATGCAGATTTGCACATTTTCAATGGGTACAGGGTATAAAAACACGATAAAATTGCAACTGAAAAGCTACAGAGTTGAAACTATATGTATGTATATGTCGCCGATTTTATATTAATTATAATATTTATATATACATATATATGTATATACATATACACATATTGTTTACAGTTTAGGAATATTTCATTTAAGAATAATAATTAACTTTTTATACTCGGTGCGCATTGGGTACCAAGAGTATATTGGGTTAGTGACAGCAACAAATGTATGTATATATATTCTAACTCAGGATCAACAACCGAGTCGATTGGAGCATGCCCGTCTGTCCGTCTGTACGTTCGTATGAACACACAGATCTCGGAGACTTCATTTTTTTTGCAAAGTGCTTATAGTGTTAGCAGGCAGATCAAGTTTATTTTGGATTTTGCCACGCCCCCCACCGCCTCCACAATTTTGGTACATAGTTAGAATATGTTTGTCTGGGCGTTGTGTACAAATTTGGTACAGATCGGATAATTAACATGGAAGTTATACACATTTCAAATTCCAAAAGTTGACAGGCGCCTATATAGCGTACGCTTGCCTACTGTTCTCACCCCATACACGACAGCAATATTAACTTGGTGTTTATTCTTTTTCACACTTGTAAACAGTTGGGCACCGAGTATTATATACTCGACTATAGCTTTCTTACTTGTTACAATTTATTACAACTTGTTTCAATCTGCCGGGCTTACAGTTTATTGCCTTCGTACGTCGGTTCTGCCAACCTCCTCCGGCTAGCAACTGATAACTGGGGTAACCCACTCTGCTAGGACAACCGACTGATATCCACATTCGCAGCTTTCCGTACTTCATATCGACCGTTGCGCTTTATCTTTGTTATATCATAAGGGCCCAAATATCCAGCGGTCAGTTTTCTCCCTTCCACAAACTGCGTTCTACGAATCGATACCAAGACACCAATTTTGTATCCTTGTTCGTCCTTGGGTTTCATGTAGTTTAATTGTGGATTTTGAAATTCAAATTTTGCATCCTGACGTAACTGGCTTCTCTCCTGCTCAAAGTTTACATACATTTGATGCTCCAATAGATCTTTGATCTTATCTTCTGCAATGTTGCCCATTTTTATGCCGAACATCAGCTCTAAGGGGGATGTCTTAGTAGATACATGAATGGCACTGTTTATAGTTTTTTGTACCCTAGCCACATATTTAAGCCATTTGGTTGTATTTTCGGAAGATAGTTTGGATATAATGTTCACAATAGACCGGTTGCTCCAGATGTGTTTAATGCATTTCTCTTTGACGTGCTCTTCGAATAAGTTCCCCGGTCACTCACGATTCGCATGGGATTTCCAAAAACAGCAGTCCACTCAAAAGGTTTTCTGATCACTTCCTCTGCGTTAGTTGTCCTTGTTGGGTATAAGCATATAAACTTGATGGACCTAGGTGATCCACGTGAAAGGTATGTAATGGTACAGTTAATTTATCAATAATATTCAAATAGCATTCTTTTAAGCCAACTTTTTGTTACACATAATACATTTAACGGAATTATTTATAGCCGAAGCGGATTTTCGTTCAAGGTGTGGTATCCAGAAGTTGGGCTGGATCGAATGAACCGTTTTCGGCAAGGCAAAGTGACCTGTGTTATGTGCATCCACAATGATCTCTTTTTCAATAATTTAGACCATCTTTCAATATAAAATATTCATATGGCTTACAGGCAAAAATTTCTATAGCAGCCTTATCAAATATCAAATCATCCTGTTGAGATTTTTTGATACGAGTATATATTTCAGAAGTTGCTATCATAACACCCATTGGATACCGACTAAGGCAGTCGACATGTCTTAATCGTTCTCCAGCTCTGTGCTCGACATTTTCTCTAGGCATATCCATTTTGTTGTGTGTCTGTCACCAGTTTAAACGGCATTCCTAGCAAATATGGGCAAAACCTTTTTAGAGAAAGAAAAACAGCCTTTGCCTCTAATACATAGCCGCCACCTATATTTTTATTTGTCAGTAATATAAAAGGAATGCTACTTTATCTCGAGACTAAAATTAAAAAAGAGCATTTCTTTTATAAAGTACAACGCGATGGTCATGTAAGAGTTATGGTAAAGTCTATTGAAGAATACAGAAAACTTGTAAAAACTCTTGCTAAAAGATTTTGCCTCGTAAAACCAAAGATATCGTTCAGTGCTATCGTTGTCACAAAGTCATAATGTGCCAAAACTCACAGATGTGTGAAATGCTCTGTTAACCATCCCAGCCACATTTGTCCAAATGATAAAGAGCAATCAGGTAAATGTGCCAACTGCAACGAACATCATGCTGCTAGTTACAAACGGTGTAAAGTCTATCAGGATCTTATTTCAAATAAATTAATAAGCGGACGCAACCATCTGAAAGACACCAAAGATGACAATAACAAAACTGCCTTGTTACATCTTAATCATTTGCTCCGTTTAATAATTCGACCCAACAACCCAAAGAATATCAAGCTGCTGCAAGAAATAATATCTTTTTTTATTTATATTTTTAAAAACGAATGCCATTGACGTCATTTCACCAGCAAATCATTTTTTTTAAATTATTGGATATGACACAGTTAGAGCTGACCATCCGTCAGATAAAGCTTATGGAGGTACTGCAATTATTGTCAAGCAGGCCCTTAAATTTCTAATCATGGAAAGTACTAGGGAAAACGCTATCCCACCAAGATTCACAATAAAAGAACTTTCCAAGGACTGGGAACAAAGTTTATTGTGGGATCCAGATTGACTAACCCGAAGGGATTGGAATTATACAAATGCATACGAAACAATAACATTACAACTTTGTCAACTGGTGAGTCTAGATACTGCCCAACTCATTGTCGAAAAATGCCAAACTTGATTGATTTCGTAATATTTTCGGGAATCCCATAATCACACATGGGAATAATTGAAAGCTTTCACCTTAACTCATATCACTATCCAATAATAGCAACTTACAAAACAATAGTCCATATGTTAGAAAAAGCGCTATAAAGTCATTACAGCCTCTACAGACATTAACGCTTTTAAAAGCTATTTGGACTCAGCTACAAGTCTGGACATTTTGTTAAAAACAGGGGAGGATAATCATTATCAACCAAAAAAATTGGACCCTAATTCCTGCAACAACGAATACAACCTATGGAGGGCGACTAAATATCAAAGAGACCACCTAAAATAAACATAAATAATCGTAAAAGCAATGGAACTTGGTTTAGGTCTAATAATGCAAAAGCGAAAGCATTTGCACAACAGCTTTATTCTGTGTTCCAGCCAAACGATAGAAATAATTCTATAACAGAGACTGAAGTAGAAAAATTTCTTGAGTCACCCTGCCAAATGAGAAGTTGTGACAGAAATCAAATGCTTGAACAATAAAAAAGCACCAGGCCCTGAGAAAATAGATGGCATCACCCTAAAAAGTTTACCAATGAAATGCATTCGGTTTCTCACTTTTGTATTTGTAGACCACTTTCCAAGTCAATGGAAATGCAGAGATCAATATGATTCTAAAGCCAAACAAAATAGAAACGGAATTGACATCATACCGCCCCATCAGTCTGTTGACAATATTCTCGTAAGTGTTTGAAAAAATACTATTGAAGAGAATGTTGCAAATTTTTGGACGAACTTTCCACCATTCCTGAATACCAATTCGGATTTAGTAGAGGTCACGGGACCCCTGAGCAAAGTCACAGGGTAATTAAAGGTATAGTTTCTGCTTTTGAAAAAAAAAGTACAGCACTGTATTTATTTATGTACAACAAGCTTTCGATCGAGTCTGGCACAATAGTTTATTGTACAAGATAAAGAAATGGCTATCTGCTCCTTACTATTTATTAATCAAATCATATCTGACTAACAGATGCTTCTACGTTCTCGATCTCAGATTAACACAAAATTTTAAAACGCTAAAACAAAATGTCAGCAACTCAGACTTAAAACACATAAAATGTTGTGGTTGATAAGTTGAAAATCAGAAACCACTTTGAAAAAAAAATTCGACTCTACAAATCCATACTGAAGCCTGTTTGGACCTACGCATACAACTCTGGGGTACTACTAGTAACTAAAATTTTGGTTCACTTCACCGTTACCAATCAAAAACTTAGCGATTAATTGTCAATGCTCTTTTTTACGAAACTAATGCAAACATCCAAAAAGATCTTAATATCTCAACCTTAAAAGAACAAATAAACGAAACTAGTTAGAAATACATCGATAGACTCCATAACCACGAAAACAACTTAGCCTTAAGTCTAGTAGACAATAGTGTAACAGCAAGAAGACTGAAAAGATACCACATTCTCGATCTCTCCGATACATAAATCCAACAAACAGAAAAGATGTTATATATAATAGCAGGGCTCGTTGGAAATCTGCTATTTCTGTAAATTTTATATTAATTATATAAATTACTTATTGTTTATACAAACAGAATGTAAATAAAAGAAGTAAAAAATATATATATATATATATCTGTGCTGGCGAGATTCAATTTCTGACGATTTTTTGCTCCAAAACATCACTAAATATAATTGACCATCAAACCATTGCTGCGACCCATCAAAGTAAAGATTCGTGGTTTATGCGTCTGTATAGACGCATTTCTGCTGTACAATCCTAAGACTGGCACCTCCGTGCTTTTTTAAGCAATATAAACGCCTGAATCGCCGCAGACTTCAGTTCGAATGTAAGCGGCCTCGTAATTTAGGAAAAATTTCTTATAAATTTCCGAAAGAATCCTGTTCGCCCCAAGAATGACTGGACCGCCTTTATGTTTTTTGGTATAGAAAACATGCTCAGACCTTCTGTTTTCTCCTTTCCAGGACGTAAGCTACCGTGGCTTATGGTCTGTCCAAGGAAATCAGTTGTGGTCTTTAAAAAATGATACTTTTCCATTTAATTAACTTAAAACTCTTTTCATCATTCTTAGGCAAACGTCTGAGGTTTCGATGTGAATAACAATATCATCCATAAAGTCCTTCGTTTATCAGTTCTTGGAATATATAATTCACGTAGCGAATAAAAACTGCAGGTGAATTACAGAACCCAAATGGAGCCCGGTTAAACTCAAAAAGCCCATCCTTTGTCACAAATGCTAGATACTTGTTACTGTCAACTGCGACGCAGTGAATAAATTAGTAATTTGTAACTTTTCTAATACATCCTCGATTATAGGGACTGTAAAACAATCCCTTAGGACCATTTTGTTGAATTTTCGATAATCAATACAAAG
This sequence comes from Zaprionus obscuricornis, assembly GCA_037044475.1. Lineage (NCBI taxonomy): Eukaryota > Metazoa > Arthropoda > Insecta > Diptera > Drosophilidae > Zaprionus > Zaprionus obscuricornis. Next base: position 17,666 of record JBAMBR010003107.1, on the reverse strand, counting down.
GCGATCATTGCCGTTCTTCTTTTTGACGATGACTATTCGGCTTGCAAAGTTGGACACCGAGTGCCGTATGTTTCCAGCGTTCAACCACTCGTTGATTAGTTTTTTGTGGCTGCAGATTCGACTAATGCCATACAACCAGGGGCATATTGAAAAGGTTGGATGTTGTTGTTGGACAGAGGATTGCGCCGGGTTGTAGTTGTCGATCATCTGGCGCACTTCCCTTTTAAACTGTGGAGAAACTTCTATTTGAGATCTTGAAAGAAAAATGAAAAATGAAAGAAAAATCCCTCTATCGTCGACGTGAAGCTGAACATACTGAAAAAATCAAATCCAAGTACTCCATCATAGATTAGAAACAGCACTTTTTACTCTTATATTCTTGAGTCGCCACGCGTTGCATACTACTCCTACCGACTTTGGTCGTTCCTGACAATTTACATGGCCACGTTTATTACATCAAAAAGATTTCTGTTCAGCTGTACATTTGTTTGATGATCTGTGGAACCTCACTTGAACCTTTGTTGACTGCGATTTTCTTGCCATACTGGATAGACCTTCTATCTTAGCTTAGTACATTCTCTCTGGTAAGAATACTTTTATTTGCTTCATATTTTTCCTTAAGTTCGCTGTATGATGTGCATTCAAACAAAATAAACTTGTAGTCACCTTTTATTTTCAATTCGCGTACAATATATCGGATTACCGAATTTATGTCCACCGATCTCTTGGCGGCAGTTCTTTTCCGTCGCTTGCTTTCCCTTGAGTTCGCTCTGCCCAGTAATTCCACTAGTTTCAGAAGCTTCTTTTTATACTCGGTGCCCATTGGGTACCAAGAGTATATTGGGTTAGTGACAGCAGCAAATGTATGTAACACCCATAAGGAGGCGTGGCCGACCCCATAAAGTATATATATTCTGACTCAGGATCAACAGCCGAGTCGATTGGAGCATGTCAGTCTGTCCGTCTGTCCGTATGACCGTCTGTACGTCCGTATGAACACACAGATCTCGGAGACTATAAGAGCTAAAGACATTTGCAAAGTGCTTGTAGTGTTTGCAGGCAGATCAAGTTTATTTTAAAATTTTGCCACGTCCCCCACCGCCTCCACAAATCGATAAAAACGATTTTGAGCACACCCAGCCAAGCTACAGGACTGATCGGATTATAAACATGGAAGTTATACACATTTCAAATTCAAAAAGTTAAGATGCGTCTCTATAGCGTACGCTTGCTTACTGTTCTCACCCCACACACGGCAACATTTTTTTTTTCTTTTTTAAATTTGTTTTTAAATTAACTTAAAATTGGCGAGTGCGCAGCACGAGCTAAATAAATATATAATATAACTTTGGGCATCGAGTATTATATAGTCAAGCATACTCGACTATAACTTTCTTACTTGTTTTGATTACAATAATGCGATTCAATTTAAATATGGACCGTTTTGTTCGATGACTCGTTCCCAACGATATGACAACTTTATAATGTCCCTCTTATAGAAGCTCGCGTCCCTATTGCCAAAAAACTCGGAGAGCAAAATTTTACAGCACTCTCTTGTGACCAACTTTAGCCTACCAAGCGCGTTCGCCATGGACAGAAACAGGTGGTAATCACTTGGTCCTATCCTATACTATTCGGAGGATGCAAAAGAACCTCCCATCCGAGCTCCCGGAGCTTCTGGCGCGTTACCAAAGATGTGTGTGGCCTGGCGTTGTCCTGATGGAATCCGGCCTCTATCGATCAAAGATGGCCTCTTTTACATGAGTGCTGCCTTCAAGCGTTTGGCCATAGGGGAGCAGCTTATAGTGGATGATTCCCTGCCATTAAACACACAGAAGAACCTTTCTGGCAGTCAATCCAGGCTTGGCCACCGTCTGGGACATTTCACCGCTTTTCGACCACGATCGTTTGCGCCTTACGTTGTCGATTTTCATCGCCAGTCACCATACGCTTCAAAAACGGGTCGATTTTGCCGGTCTCTTTCGACCAATTCAGCGATTTTATTGCAATTTTCGACGACAGGCCTTCCGGAGCGTGGTGGATCTTCTACGACCTCTACACCAGAACGAAAACATTGAAACCATAGTTGTGCGGTGGAAATGGAAACTGTATCGGGTCCACATAAACTGCACAAATTTTATTGGCGGCTTGAGATGAATTTTTGCCGTTATCGTAGTAGTACTGTAAAATATGCCGCATTTTCTTTTTATTTTGCTTCATGTTTGCGACGCTATAACTCTCGAATTAAAAATCAGAAATAACAATCAAAAACAATTTCCAAAAAGGTTTAGTATGACCAGATTCGACGAATAAAACTGGAACCACGCGCTTGCAGCGAACTCTAACGAAAATACCGCAAGACTTTTTTGACAACCTAATATTTGTGGAAAATGCGCTAAAGATCATCTGATAGCCTTGTGCAAGAAAACTTCAGTAGATAATTTCTGGTGTATTAACTGGTGGACGTACACATCCAGCTTGGTCAAGGGATTGTCGTGTTAATAAAACAAAAAAAAGATGAAGGGAGCCCTAAAATCAATATTACTAAATACAACATCAAAACTTGGAACATACTTGATTTTGTACCAGCTACCTTAACGCAGGCGAATATATCCTATGCAGACGCTCTTCGATCACATGGAATTCCACAAAGAAATACAGAGACCCAAAGAACTTTACCAACGCATAACTTAATTCATGAAGAATCTCGGCAGCAAAGGCCTGAATCTTAAAACTCAAGATGGCCATTGAAGCGGTCTCTGCTAAAGTTGAGATACTACAAACTATGCTAATAAATGATTATCTACTTTTCACGGTACGATAGTAATAGGTTAAGAGGAGGAGCAGCAATCCTAGTAAAACAAGAAATAATTCATACTCCTTGCCTGAGAAGACAACACAACTACACATGGCCTCCATTAAAATTAAGACAATCTTTGGAGAGATTTGTATCTCTTCGCTGTACCTTCCTGTTCGTGAAGTTGGCAAAAACTACAAAACTACACAAAACAGACAATTATTAGTACATTAGTTAATTGTTTAGTATTAAGTAAGGCTAATATTACAATGCTAAGTTCTCTCCAGTTCTGCGCAGGTTCTCGCGTCTTCTCAAATCCTTTTCGAGGCCAATAATGGTGCTACTTACTGCTATCCAATTCGCATCCGTCTCCGACATGAAGCCAACGATCTCCTCAGGAGGGGGAAGTCCTCTCGTGTATTGTAGATACCTGGTACAGCTGTACATAACATGCTCTGGGTTCTCACTCGCAGTCCGAACAGACGTGCGCCGCTTCATGTTTGAATCTGAAAAGGTATTGCCTGTATCCTCCATGTCCAGAGAAGAACTGGGTTGCATGGAAATTTGGCATCCCGCCCCTCCTATTCTTCCACTCTGCAACCTTGGGCTTATGAGCCCATCTTCCCACATGGCATGCCATCTGGTGAGAGTACCTTCTCTTACAGACAAATGGACAGTTTGTATTTCAAGCACATGGCGATTCTCGTTGACTTCATGCTTTTCCCCTGGGAGAATATCTATGGAAATCATACCTGCTAATACAAGTGCGGCGTCATCTGAGATCGTTCTGAACCCAAAGATCACCCTTAATGCACTGAGACGGTATGGTGCAGCCAATTTCCTTCTAAGCTCCTGACTGTTTTCTAGAGCTGTTGGCTATATAGGTGCTGCATATAGCAGCACAGGGTCAACGCCTCCAAGTATTTTAGTGACGACTTAGATTTAATTGACACCTCGCCTACCTGGATCTCTATGAATTCCACCAACTTTCTACTTGTTATTAGCAGGCTTCCGCCTTTTGACCAGCCAATTCCAAGCGTGCTCTCTGCATCCAAGAACTAATGGTGAGAATCGCAGCGTTAGCAACTGCCTCTACCTATCTAATCTCCTTTGCTACGACAACCAGTGCCAAATCATCTGCGAAACCTATCAAGTTGCATCCGCTTGGCAGCTGGAGTCTGAGCTCCTCATCCTACATTATGTTACACAGTAGCGGCCCAAGCACCGATCGTTGTGGAACCCCAGATGACACCCTATATCTTTGAGGTCCCAGCTCATTATTATATTCTAGAACTATAAGGCTTAAGAGGTACACCGGTAGACCGATCTGCTCTTACCTTCGAACTTGCAGAGTTAAACGCGTTTTTCATATCTAAATTTATCACTGCGCAATACTCTTTATTTCCCCATCTCCAGCGGGTCCCTTCAATTTTCTGCGATTCTAATGACCGCCCCAATGGCATCTATGGTGCTGCGCGCCTTCCGGAATCCATATTGTGATTCTGAGAGGGCATCCTTCGCTTCTACGATCTTGAGAAGCCGGTCTAAAACTAGATGGATCGTCAGTCGGCTTATCCCCTTTCGGCAACAGAATGAGCTTATGTAGCGTCCAAACTTTTGGGAATACAACACTCTCCAGGCACTTTGTGAAAGTATTCAGGAATATGTCTTCCCGGCATGAGATCGCCAATTTTAAGGTTTTATTCGGAATCCCATCTAGGCCCGGTGCCTTTCTGTCGCCAATCTGTTTTATGGCCGCTTGCAGCTCCTTCACAGACACAGGGGGCACCTCTTGACCGCCTGGACGCACCATGTTTGCCATCGGAAGATGCCTCGGAAATAGTACATTTACTATTTGGCATTGAAGAATCACATGATGCTGTATGTAAAATCACTTAGGACTTTCCATACAGTCGTTATACAAATTGAACTGCTAAGCAGAGTAAGGTCTATTATGGATCCTCCGCCCTGATTTCTGTACGTTAGTTTCCTCCCGTCATTTGCTAATCCTACATCAATCTTAGCAAATTCTTCTCATAGGCAGAAACCTCTAGCGTTTGACGTCCTACTCCCCCATTCTACCGCCCAAGCGTTAAAGTCTCCAGCAATGAATACCAGAGCTCTCCCGCATGCGTCCCCTGCTAGTATTTCTAGAAAATTCTGGAATTTCTCTAAGCTCTATTTAAGTAGTGCATAGCAGCTATAATAATTTATGCCCCTAATTTTAGCTCTAACTATACCTTCGTGGTTAGAGTCGACCTCGCTTGGTGCGGTGAAGATTGACCATATGACGGCCTTCCCAAATTTGCTTTTAACCCGCCCGCTACCTGCTAATGACTTATACGGTTCAACTCTTTTCTCCCGTACAGTCTGCATAAAAAGCGATTGCGCAGCTTCACAGTGGTTAAGGTTAAGCTGCAAACAATTCATCTTCTTTTCTGCAGAGGGGCCATTTGCCGCTACTCGCAATGTGGTTAGCATCATCCTTCTTGTTCGTTCAGAACATACATTGCTGCTCCCTATCTTAACAATAATAATCTTTTGCCAGGTGGTTCTTCCCTCCGCATCTCGACAAAGTTTAGATCGGTCGATCTCGCTCCTGCAGTACTCCTGCAAGTTGACCGAATTCTCTACAAGTCTCTAGTGCTTATAGAAGCTGAGATATGAGAAGCATCAAAAGGTTTTTGACGTATTGTGGGTGAAGTTTGAAATAAATTCGATCATTTTTTTTTTTTTATTTCTCATTTAATAATACAATCTGTTATTTATAAATATCAACAACAATAAGCATTTTTATACTCGGTGCCCATTGGGTACAAAGTCAAGCTAAAGGACTGAATTTTGGTACAAAGTTAAAATATGTTTATCTGGACGTTGTGTAAAAATTTGGTACAGAACATGGAAGTTATACACATTTAAAATACCAAAAGTTGAGAGGCGTACGCTTGCCTGCTGTTCTCACCCCACACACTGCAACATTTACTCAGTGTTTCTCACACTTGTAAAGAGTGTGGCTCAGTGGTTAGAGGGTTGAACTCGCGTGCATGAGGTCCGCGGTTCGATTCTCGAGGCGTTTTTTTTTTAAATTTTTTTTTTTTAATTAACTTAAAATTGGCGAGTGCGCAGCACAAGCTAAATAAATATATAATATAACTTTGGGCACCGAGTATTATATAGTCGAGCATACTCGACTATAACTTTCTTACTTGTTTTTAGTAGTATTGAGGATTGGGAGTAAATGTTACTTGCCAGTGCAAGAATACATTGGTATTATTTAATTTTTAATTATTATCTTTTTATTGATTTAAATTTGTGATAGTTCTGTGGGTGTTCTTGATTTGAATCTTTTCAATTGAAGTTCCAGTCTTGGTTTTTGTCATCTGCGAATGTAGCTATCATGGTTCCTGGCGCCGTTGGTGTTGGTATGTCTGATATGTAAATCAGGTACAGTATAGGTCCGAGTACGCTTCCTTGTGGTACTCCGCCTGTTATTGGATTAAGGTCAGAGCAATTGTCGTCAAATTTTATCAAAAAATGTGTCTGTTCATCAGGTACCTTTTTAGAATATTAACTAAGTTTAATGCAAAAATGTTGGTCAACTTGTTGATTAGCCCTTCATGTCATACTCTATCAAATGCTTTTGCGACGTCTAAGTAGACAGAAATGCACTATTTCATTTTGTCAAAGTTATCAGCTATTTTGTTGACTACCCTGTGAACTTGCTGAATGGTCGAGTGATTTTTTCGAAATCCAAATTGATGAGAGGGGTCCTTTGTAGTTTTTCAAAGATTTTTGAGAGTATGGGTAGAAGATTAATTGGCCGTTAAGAGCTTGGAAAACTTGCGTTTTTCTTCGGTTTTGGAAATGCTATTATTTGAGCAACCTGACATGTTCTTGGGAATGTTTGTAGTCTTAGTATTCCATTGTATAAGTTTCTTATGTATGTATGTATGTTATTATATTGTTTTCTATTTCCTTTATTATTTTCCGCTGATTTGGTCATATCCCGGAGACTTTCTTTCTTTTGTTGTCGTTATTAGGTATTTGATTTCTGTGGTTGTCGTATATCGAATTAGCTCAATTGGATTGTCGTTTGTTCTTGGTAGTTCAATGTTTTGCTTGTCCATATCGTTGGTGAATATTGTCTTAAAGTGGTCAGATAGGACATCAGCTTTCCCTTGGTTTGTTCTTGCCCATATGTTTTGATGCGTTTTTATTGGATGTTTGTGTATTACTGCTTTTGTAAGTTTCCTAGTTGCTTTCCAGAGGGAGTAATTCGTAGATGTAGTAGTTCCCAGATTGGCAAGTTGTCTTTTAAGTAAGTAAGTAATTTACGTTTTTGAAAAATTTTATTTTTTTTATAGGAAGGAGTTAGGATTATTTTTTATAGGATTTAATATAGGTGTCGAATGGGTTAATGCACTTATAATATTGTCGTTTAAGTGCACTATTGCGCAATCTAGATCTTTGTCAGTTTTTAGTGGGACCTTTATTTCCATATTTTCTGTTAGGATCTCTCGAAACAGGTTCCAGTTTGGTTTATGGTTATTTGGTGCTACTCGTAATGTTACAATTATTGGAGAGTGGTCCGATGAGAGCTCAAGACATGATTTTATTGTCAAGTTTTGATGTATAACGTTTTTACACTCGGTGCCCATTGGGTACCAAGAGTATATTGAGTTTGTGACAGCTGCAAATGTATGTAACACCCATAAGTAGGTGTGGCCGACCCCATATGTCTGTCCATCTGTACGTCCGTATGAACACACAGATCGCGGAGACTATAATAGCTAGAGACTTCATTTTTTTTTTTTGCAAAATCCTTGTATTAGTTGCAGGCAGATCAAGTTTATTTTTGATTTTTGCCACGACCCCGCCGCCTCCACAAATCGATAAAAAAAACCATTTTGAGCACACCCAGACAATCTACATGACTGAATTTTGGTACATTTTGGTACAGAATATATTTGCCTGACCGTTGTCTGCAAGAGGTCCGCGGCTCGATTCTTGGAGCAATACCCCGGGTATAAAAATATAATATTAAAGAGAATAAAATGTAGTTATGTTTAAAAAATTAAAAATTAAATTAAAAATTAGTTAAAAATACATATAAATAGATGAGAAATTTGCGTTTGAAATTTGATTTTTTCGGTGTACACAGATTTGTGCTGTTGAGTGTACATATTTTTAAGGTGCACTTAATGTAATTTTAAGATGAAATTTATCGATATGGAGCAATTTGGCTGAAATGTATAAGTTATAAAACTCTAATCCTATTCTTTGAGCCGGAAATCAATCAAAAATGTTTTCCTTACAAAATTTCAAATTTCACCTGATTGCTTCATATATGATACAAATACCATTGAAGTACCATTCAGCCGTTCCGACATATAGTGAAAAAAAAGAAATTTGCAAATACTTTAAGAATTCTATCATAATTCAAATTTTTTCTGCCGAATAGGTCGATTTCGCTGGAAAGCAGTCTTTCTGGAAATCTTTGAAGCCTCCAGCAAAGGATAAATGCGGTGAACTTTTATCTTCGCTTTGCTATCACCCTTCGAACTCAATTTTAACACTGACATTAATAAAAGCAAGAAATCTTAAAGCAAAGGATATTAATGGAAAATCAGGTAAAATTATTATTTATAACTCCATATTTTTGATATAAATATAAATATTTTGTTGATTATTTCATATACGTATTTTGAAGTTAGTATTGAATTTATTTTATTACCAATGATTATATAACATCACGAGAGTCTAAAAATGTTCCATGACCGCGATATGACTCACATTCGCACAAAAAAAACTATCATACAAAAGAAAGACATTTTAAGAACAGACCAAAATTTAAAGCTGGAAGTTAAAGACAAAAAACTGCAATTCTGTTAGCATAGAAAATAATGTTATATTATATAATTTTTTGTTAGTACAGAATAATAATGGCTACGAAAAGATCACCGATATACATATTTAGACTATTGAAGTAAAACTACGTTGCAGAATTAATATCACCTTATTCAGTGTCACATCTTTATTTCTCGTAAAGTTTGTTTATCTTCTTATATGTTGAACTACATCGTTGCCTTAAATTATATTTTTTCTGCATTTACTTTTTTTTTTATATTTAATTTTTATTTATAATCTATCTATTTAAAGATAATGAGTAAGTTTTATGACGAAGGAAATGACAGAAAAATTATATTATTATTATTAACATTTTTTTAATTTTTTTAATTTGTAGTGGATATTTACAAGGAAATGTTAATTACCACTCTTTGGGTGGCCTGAAGGGGAGATCAAGGGGGTGGTGCCTTTTCAGTCGTCGGCGATGTTGGCTATTGTCGAGCAGATTAACGGCTAGCGGGTTGCAGTGTCGATCCAGTCTCTCCTGATACTTCAAAGCGAACCTTTTAACCTCTTCGGTTACACTTAGAATATCGAGGTCCTTGTGGATGACATGATTTTTTACGTAAAACGGTGCTTTATTTCTGCATTTACTGCTTCAATTCTATGAAAATAATAACTTTGCTGCATTGAGGTTAGCTGCCTGTCATATCGGCAGAATCAATACTAAATTTTCTATGAGTATCATTTAAGTTAGCCGCGCCATGTAGAATACCAATTTAAATAATAACAAGAAAGCAAATGTTATCTTCGGTGAACCAAAAATGTTCTCCCCTTGCAGGCGTATATGAAAAATTGTTTATATACAAACTCAAAGAATTAATTTTACTGTTATTGTAATAAAGAAGTAAGAAAGCTATAGTCGAGTACGCTCGATTACATAATACTCGGTGCCCAAAGATATATTATATATTTATAGTTATATTTATATATTAATATAGCTCGTGCTGAGCACTCGCCAATTCCAACATATATATATTTATTAACATTTTCATAAAATAATTAAGAATTATAAATTTTATTATATTTACTTATATTGTGATTAAAAAAAAAAAATCGCCTCGAGAATCGAACCGCGGACCTCTTGCACGCAAGTTCAACCCTCTAACCACTGAGCCACACTCTTTACAAGTGTGAGAAAAAAAATAATGTTGCCACGTGTGGGGTGAGAACAGCAGGCAAGCGTACGATATAGAGACGCCTCTCAACTTTTGTAATTTGAAATGTGTATAAGTTCCTTGTTATCCGATCTGTATCAAAATTTCACACAACGTCCAGATAAACATATTCTAACTTTGTACAAAAATTGAGTCATGTAGCTTGGCTGGGTGTGCTGAAAATGGTTTTTATCGATTTGTGGAGGCGGCGGGGGGCGTGGCAAAAATAAAAAATAAACTTGATCTGCCTGCAACTAATACATTTGAAATGTGTATAAGTTCCTTGTTATCCGATCTGTATCAAAATTTCACACAACGTCCAGATAAACATATTCTAACTTTGTACAAAAATTGAGTCATGTAGCTTGGCTGGGTGTGCTGAAAATGGTTTTTATCGATTTGTGGAGGCGGCGGGGGGCGTGGCAAAAATAAAAAATAAACTTGATCTGCCTGCAACTAATACAAGCACTTTGCAAAATTAAAATTAAGCCTCGAGCTTTTATAGTCTCCGAGATCTGTGTGTTCATACGGACAGACGGACAATCGACTCGGCTGTGGATCCTGAGTCAGAATATATATACTTTATGGGGTCAGCCACGCCTCCTTATGGGTGTTACATACATTTGCTGCTGTCACAAACTCAATATACTCTTGGTACCCGGGTACCGAATATAAAAATAACTTGAGTTAAACGTGTAATATAAAAAATAAAAATCCAACTTAGACTATACTAAGTGTTCCTAAGTGTAGTGTAAAAAGTCTAGACAAATCTTGAGGCAAGATCTGCAGGGTCACCGATCGAAATGCACCCCCAAGTACCTATAGCTCCTCTGATGATCTAGTATTTTACCCTGCATGAATATCGGAGAACAAAGGCTCACTCATTGATTCCAATATTCCATTCTTTTGCCCAAGCTCCAAAACTGTTTAAGTACTCCTGCAGGACACCACCAGCCTCAGTGATGCATCTGTTTCGCAATAAAATCGCCGTATCATCAGCATAGGTGGCGATTATTATTTGAGATCATCAATCCGGTGGACATGACATGGGTGTAAAGAAGACGATCACTTTCTATTAAATATTCTTAGGTATACCCTATACACCACAGAGTCACGAGTGCGACAGTGCCACCTTCTGAGTCTCCTTTTAGTTAGGAGTAAAGTCTCAATAGCAGGAGGGAGGCTGTTTTGAAAGTCCAGAGCAGCGCAGAGCGCAGCTGCATGCACTTTGTTTAGGAATATCGCATACGAAATTAAGATCCAGTGTTTCTTCCAAAACTTTTTGAAAGATATCTATATTCGCTCTCAAAAGCAACAATCGAACTGATTGTAGGCAGATGATCGGAAGAGTGCTGATATTGCTTGACCACTTGTCAGAACTTGAGCAGATAAACTTTGGACTGCATCTTGAAAGCAGCTGCCTCTCACATCATTTCTGTTACTTCCTCAAAGTTTGCTCTCAGCAGTAAAATCAGCACATATAATGTATTTACTTACCAGATTACTGAGAATTCGCATGAAGTTTTCTCTAGTCAAAGGAATAAGCGAAGAAATGCGAATCTCTCCAGAGATCGTCTTAATTTTAATGGAGGCCATTTGTAGTTGTGTTGTCTTCTCAGGCAAGGAGTATGAATTATTATAGATAGGATTGCTGCTCCTCCTCTTAACATATTACTAGGATTACTAGATGTCGTAGAGTGGAAAGTAGATATGTATGTTGTTTTGGAGCCAAGTCTCCGTAATAAGTATAACGTATATATATTACGTTCCCTTAAGCTCCTCCACATGAGCGGAAATTCTTCGGGCATTCCATAATTCCAGCCAAAGTGTGCTTTTAATTATTTATTAGCATGGTTTGTTATCTCAACTTTAGCAGAGACCGCTTCAATGGCCATCTTGAGTTTTAAGATTCAGACCGTTGCTGCCGAGATTCTTCATGAATTAAGTTATGCGTTTGTGAAGTTCTTTTGTTCTCCGTATTTCTTTAAGGAATTCCATGTGATCGAAGAGCGTCTGCATAGGATATATTCGCCTGCGTTAAGATAGCTGGCACATAATCAAGCATATTCCAAGTTTTGATGTTGTATTTAGTAATATTGATTGTAGGTCTCCGTTCATCTTTTTTTGCTTTATTAACACGACAATCCTTCGACCAACCTGGATGTGTACCACCACAGTTAATTCATTCTGCTGAAGTTTCCTTGCACAAGGCTGTCGGATGATCTTTAGCGCATTTTCCACAAATATATGGACTTCAACAGTAATTTTTTGTATGACCATAACCTTGACATCTGTGGCACAGTATTGCTGCTAAGTTTTTTGAGGGACTCTTTGTTATTAGAATTTTGGGCCAACTAAATAAAAAAGAAATTGTTAGGAATAAGATATTCCTCAACTTTCTCCACATCTCTTCTTGAGACCTTGCGAGCAGGCGGGTTGTAAATACGAAGAACTTTATTATATTAATGGGTGTTGAATTTGCCAGATTTTTAATTATAATATTGTATGGCTTGTCTTCCTTCAAATGGTAGGAGACTCAATCAGGATCACATCGTTAACATCCTCAATGGTAGTGTGTCATAGCAAATACACCATTTATGGGTAATATAAGTGCTAGTGCTTCTAAGATAGCAATTATTGAAGTTTTTTTTTAGAATTTTACTTTAGGTTTGGTATAATAAGACTAGTCTGGGGTATCTAGCTGTCGAATATGTTGAGTAGTGTTAAATTATAATTATGTTATATTCAGGCCGGGTGTAGAACCTTTTCAGGATTTTAGGCAAGTTTGATTTTGTTACAATTATTTTAGCAGATTTTGATAATGTATAGTTTGCACTGAAAATGTTGTATTTATTTAAGAATAAAGTGTTTGAAAGTGTTTGAAAGTGTTCGCAGATTGTCCAGATTATCGGTAGGGTTTTTGGGGCAGTGTATTGTCTTTTTTAGGTTTAAAGCACAGAATCGTGTAATATTTATTCACGTTTTGGCCATTGGTGTTTTTGGTTCTATTTTTAATGTGAATTAATATAATGATTTTCTTTTGGTTATTTTGGTTTATCTTTTGAATTTTATTTTTCTAAGTTGGCTAAGATTGGAATTTCCCCAAATTTCCTGTTTGGGAGGTTTGGTCTATTGTGATATGTGTGCTGGTCAATCAGATTTTGTTAAAAAGTCCAGGTCATCGAAAAGAATCCAATCACAGAATGCGACTATTTAAGATGTTTTCTTACAAGAGGTTTATTTATTATTTGCTCGCAGGCAAGTGGAATATGACGACAAAGTGTAAGCGAGGATTAGTTACAAACCACGCATAGCTACATACACTCTTATGTATTATCATTGCTCTCTTGCAATTGACTTAAGAAGAAATAATACATAGTGCGTTCAACGCACTGCGTTGCATTTAAATAAGACATTTTCAACACTCCTTCTCAACGCATTATGTTTAACTATGTATATATAACCTTTCATAGGTATCCTTTTATAAGCATAAACATTTTCTTTACCTAATGCAAAGCTAATTTCTTCAAAATGGTTCCATCAAATTAGTACAATATTCGTGCTTAACTTTACATAAATTCTTTGTTAAAACATCAGCAATCATTTTCTCATATTCAATAGTAATACTCTTACTAATTAACATTTCTCTAAAATTATGATACTTAATATCGACATGTTTGCTTCGTGCGTCGATCTTGAGATTTTTCGCTAAACATTGTGATCTTTGATTGTCGCTGTAGATCTGCATCGTGTTCAGTCGCTTAAATCCTATTTCAGCAATCAACTTTATTATGTACGCCACCTCTTTTGCGGCTGTGGAAAGGGCAAGGTATTCTACTTCTGTGCTGCTGAGAGCTACCCCACTTTGCTTCTTAGATTCCCAACTAAAAACAGCACCAACAACAAAGAATGCCCATCCACTGAAAGATTTTCGATCTGTTATGACACGGGCCAATCTGCATCCACGTTACAGTGAATGTCCTGGCCAGTTCGTCTATAATGGAACTACATACCAGATGTCCTTCGCAGAGTAGTCATGGCCAGATATAAAAGTGACCCAATCAAAGATGTTTACCATCCATAAATGCACATATTGATTGATGAAGCAGCCAGGACCTTAGGAAAGGGATCTGGGAGCAACGCAATTTGAGGAACGTTGGAATTACATGTGTCAAATATATGACAATGTAAGAACTCTAAAAACGACGGTTCTTCAAAAAATCACGAAGAAATGGGAACCAAAGGAACTCACTGCACAATCAATGAACAGAAGCAGAAAGCGAGGTGAAAGAATACAATTTTATGGCTTTTCACTATCTGTCGCATTTAGATACAGAAAGCCGGACCATTTTCGAACAATCGTTCGCAAAACTGGATAAACATCCAACATTAAAGGATTTTATGGATTTTATCAAAAATCTAAGTATGGCATTGGAAGCCGTACGATACCAATCGGGATAGCAAACAGCGGCGGATAGCCAAATCAACACGCTGCCAAAAGAAATTAAAATTAAAAAAATTTCCTGACTGCGTACAAGCGAAGAGCAAGCGTGGAGCACTATTGGCGAATAACGGAATGCGAACACGTCCTTCGCCAAATGGATCATCTGCTCAAAGGAAGATATCATACAACAAGGATTCTGGATAATATTGAAACATATACTAAAAATATCAACCACATAAATTGTATAAATTGATTCTTCAGCACACCAAAACAGAAAATAAACGAACGGCAAGAGGATTGGAACATATTGGACGAGATCTATTCGGATTAGTTGACCACGATGTTGAAATGGAAATAAGAAACCACGTCGATAAAATGGAAAACAATGAACTAACAATGTCAGAGTATATCAGCAAATAAAGTTCAATATTGAACGCATAACTTCAAAACGTCAATAAACATAAAAACGTTGAACCGAAATTTTCATCAAATAGCGAAAATCACGGATGAAGTAAAATCGGAAATTCACTACCTGGCGGAATGCCAGATTCTTTTAATTGATATGAATCTGTTCAAAAACAAGATAGAAGACATATTCAATGTTCTATCTAACACAAAAGGTAATCGATTAAAGCCTTCTTTAATCACACCAGAACAGCTGAATGAAGAACTGAAGAACTTACCAATCGATAGCAAGGTATCAGTTCCAAACTTAACATATAAAGAAATAGATGCAATTTCTGAAATAAGGACCGAAACAACAAGGGAGGAAATAAAGTTCCACATAGACATCCGTTTAACACTGAATGCGGGCTTCAAATTATATCAAGCAATTTTATTGCCGACTCCACACAATAACAAATGTTTAAAATAATACCGACCCAGCCGTACCTCATTTTAAATGAGAAGGAAGAGCTGGATAAATGTCATCAATTTAATAATGAGAGACTATGCTTCGGAAAGAAGTTATTATATTTCTCGAAAACGAACCAGCATGCGAAGTCTCCATATTATTGGGAAAAATAATACCAATTGTAAAATTGAAGAAGTTCCTGCGAGGCAAATGTGGCAGAGGTTTGAAGAAAATATATGGATATTTTCAATCCCTAAGAAGAATGAAATCCACATAACATGCGGAAGACAAATATCTTACAGAGATATCATTGGAAAAGGGACTTTACAACTGGATCCAGAATATACCGCCGCTACATGGACAATGTCCATACAAGCAAAGAAAACAACGTACAGACAACTATCCGCTAAATAGGAAGATTTACAGATATCTAAAATCAACATCTCTCAACTTGTGATAAATTTACAAAACATAAAAGAAGCAGACAATCTTCCTGATTTGACATTTGTAAACATCAAATTAAAATTCGACAACATGGAGTTGAAAACGCAAGAATAATTCCAGTACTGGTATTATTCTTGCGTTTTCAACTCCATGTTGTCGAATTTTAATTTGATGTTTACAAATGTCAAATCAGGAAGATTGTCTGCTTCTTTTATGTTTTGTAAATTTATCACAAGTTGAGAGATGTTGATTTTAGATATCTGTAAATCTTCCTATTTAGCGGATAGTTGTCTGTACGTTGTTTTCTTTGCTTGTATGGACATTGTCCATGTAGCGGCGGTATATTCTGGATCCAGTTGTAAAGTCCCTTTTCCAATGATATCTCTGTAAGATATTTGTCTTCCGCATGTTATGTGGATTTCATTCTTCTTAGGGATTGAAAATATCCATATATTTTCTTCAAACCTCTGCCACATTTGCCTCGCAGGAACTTCTTCAATTTTACAATTGGTATTATTTTTCCCAATAATATGGAGACTTCGCATGCTGGTTCGTTTTCGAGAAATATAATAACTTCTTTCCGAAGCATAGTCTCTCATTATTAAATTGATGACATTTATCCAGCTCTTCCTTCTCATTTAAAATGAGGTACGGCTGGGTCGGTATTATTTTAAACATTTGTTATTGTGTGGAGTCGGCAATAAAATTGCTTGATATAATTTGAAGCCCGCATTCAGTGTTAAACGGATGTCTATGTGGAACTTTATTTCCTCCCTTGTTGTTTCGGTCCTTATTTCAGAAATTGCATCTATTTCTTTATATGTTAAGTTTGGAACTGATACCTTGCTATCGATTGGTAAGTTCTTCAGTTCTTCATTCAGCTGTTCTGGTGTGATTAAAGAAGGCTTTAATCGATTACCTTTTGTGTTAGATAGAACATTGAATATGTCTTCTATCTTGTTTTTGAACAGATTCATATCAATTAAAAGAATCTGGCATTCCGCCAGGTAGTGAATTTCCGATTTTACTTCATCCGTGATTTTCGCTATTTGATGAAAATTTCGGTTCAACGTTTTTATGTTTATTGACGTTTTGAAGTTATGCGTTCAATATTGAACTTTATTTGCTGATATACTCTGACATTGTTAGTTCATTGTTTTCCATTTTATCGACGTGGTTTCTTATTTCCATTTCAACATCGTGGTCAACTAATCCGAATAGATCTCGTCCAATATGTTCCAATCCTCTTGCCGTTCGTTTATTTTCTGTTTTGGTGTGCTGAAGAATCAATTTATACAATTTATGTGGTTGATATTTTTAGTATATGTTTCAATATTATCCAGAATCCTTGTTGTATGATATCTTCCTTTGAGCAGATGATCCATTTGGCGAAGGACGTGTTCGCATTCCGTTATTCGCCAATAGTGCTCCACGCTTGCTCTTCGCTTGTACGCAGTCAGGAAATTTTTTTAATTTTAATTTCTTTTGGCAGCGTGTTGATTTGGCTATCCGCCGCTGTTTGCTATCCCGATTGGTATCGTACGGCTTCCAATGCCATACTTAGATTTTTGATAAAATCCATAAAATCCTTTAATGTTGGATGTTTATCCAGTTTTGCGAACGATTGTTCGAAAATGGTCCGGCTTTCTGTATCTAAATGCGACAGATAGTGAAAAGCCATAAAATTGTATTCTTTCACCTCGCTTTCTGCTTCTGTTCATTGATTGTGCAGTGAGTTCCTTTGGTTCCCATTTCTTCGTGATTTTTTGAAGAACCGTCGTTTTTAGAGTTCTTACATTGTCATATATTTGACACATGTAATTCCAACGTTCCTCAAATTGCGTTGCTCCCAGATCCCTTTCCTAAGGTCCTGGCTGCTTCATCAATCAATATGTGCATTTATGGATGGTAAACATCTTTGATTGGGTCACTTTTATATCTGGCCATGACTACTCTGCGAAGGACATCTGGTATGTAGTTCCATTATAGACGAACTGGCCAGGACATTCACTGTAACGTGGATGCAGATTGGCCCGTGTCATAACAGATCGAAAATCTTTCAGT
>JBAMBR010003106.1:0-14955 GCA_037044475.1 Zaprionus obscuricornis | reverse complement strand
TAACAGTGACTGGTAATGTGGTGAATAGTGACTGTTCATGTATAAACTGTGACAAGTAACTGTTACAAGTCACATGCTATAGAAACTGGCACTAGTAACAGTTACTGCCGCAACTGTGAATGTAGAAAGTTTACAAGTTGCGAAAAATTGTGATTAGTAACGTTTACTGTGTATGAAATCAGTCAACGTTAAAAGTTACTGACTGAAAGTAACTGCCAAAGTAACTGAAATAGTAACTGTCACTTTATTTTTTACATTTCCCGTCACATACTTCGCTCAAGTGACGAGTTACAAGTAAGTATTACTCCTTTTAGTCGAAATTTTCTTTTCGAAAAATACATTAAATATTATTTAGCATCTTGATAGATGATAAACTCCAAGAAAAACAATAAAATTGATTAAAAATAATATTGATCAATATAATATATAAGAAATATAATATATTTTTGTATATTTTTCATTTCGAATAGTGAAATTTTGGCTAAGTGTACGGTAAAATACGAAATACGGTAAAAAAAAAATGTATTTCAACTGAAGTTAAGGTTAATGGTATTATATTTATTATTGCAAAAAGAGAAAAAAAGAAAAAAAAAACTTTAAAGATTTTTTTTTTATTAAAATTTGAAAAATATTAAAAACAAAAAAAATGATTTTTTTTTTTTATTATTTTTAAATGAAACGCAGCGATCAAAAATGTGTTGGAGCTCCACCATTCCGTACACTGCCCGGCATTGATAACTGGTGTGAAATCAATTGTCTGCGTTATCCACCCAATTGCCCGGTGACGGCCTGTCAATGTCCGTAAGTATACAAGAAGCAAAAAAAAAAAAAAAATGTGTACTATTATTATAACTTGGAATTTTTTTACAAATTTAAAAAAAAAAATATATGTTATTTTTTATTGCATGTTTTATTTTGTGCTACAAATAATTAAAATAAAATATTTCAATTTTTTTTTTTATTTAAAATTAAAATAAAATATTTACATTTATTTTTGGAATTTAATTAAAATCGAAATATTTACAAATTTTTTTAAAATTAAAAACAAAAAAAAAAAATTTATTGCATGTTTTATTTTGTGCCACTGTGCAAAGACAAATAATTAAAATAAAATATTTAATTTTTTTTTATTCAACATTAAAATAAAATATTTACATTTATTTTTGGAATTTAAATAAAAAAAAGAAATATTTAAAAAATTTTTTAAAATTTACAAAAAAAAAAAAATTTTTTTCATGTTTTATTTTGTTCCACTGTGCAAAGACAAATAATTAAAAAAAAAAAATATTTCAATTCAAAATACTTCAATTTTTTTTTTTTATTTAAAATTAAAATAAAATATTTACATTTATTTTTTGAATTTAATTAAAATTTCAAAATAAAAAAATAAAAATATTCTACTCATGCCACTGTGCATATGAATTCATTTTGTTTGGTTTAAATAGCAATTACACCACTGTGCATACAACTTACACGCACACACACATACAAATAAACTTGTTCTCATTTCTCTCTCTCTCTCTCTCTCTCTTTTCTTTTTGCTTGCAGTGAAGAATGCGTAGCAATAGGTGAACTTGAGGGACGCGAAGGCGCCGACACTTATTGCATGGATCAATGCTTGAACTATAAATCGGATTGTCCGCGCGACCGTTGCCGTTGCTTTTAGACAATGTGCGCGAGAGCGAGTGCGAGTGTGAGAGCGAGATGCCTAATTATTGAATCGAATCCAAGCTGTGCTGCCCATTGCCACAATTATGAAAGAAATGAGAAAGAGAAAATTTAAGAGATAAAGAAGAAGAAGTATATAAGCATATGAAAAATTTTTTTTTTATTATTATTTTTTTTTTCTTTACTTTATATTTTATTTTATTTTTTCATTGTTGTTCGAGTATTGTAAAACGATTTATGAAATGTGAATGTGAATGAAAATTTTTTAAACTGTTCAAAAAAAAAAAATATGTGTTTTTTTTTTTTGTTTTATTGATGGTTTTTTTTTTTTTTGTTTTTCTTTTATTTAATTATTGTTTCTTATGGTTAAAACGTGCAGAAATTTTTTATAGTTTTTTGTGTTTTCTTTTTTTTTTTTCTTTTCTTTTCTTCCTTTTTTTTCCTTTTTGCTTTTGATTTTACTTTAATTTAATTTTATTTTTTTTTTAGTTAAAGGCTACAGCATCGTACGATGATCAGCTGTACGACAAGCAGCGGCAACAATTTGATTTGTTGGTGCTGCTGCTGATGCTACTGTTGTTGTTACTGCTGTTGCTGCTGCTGATGATGATGTTGAATCATTTGTTGTTATATCATCATAGAGAAACGGTCGTGTAAATGCTTCAAGCAATTCTCTTTGCTCACGCAAACGTCGCAATTCTGACATTGGTGTCGCCTGCGGTCGTCGACGTACACGAAATAATGTCGATACAGTGCATGCTATTTGACCCCAACGTTCATTTGCTCTTGTTTGCATTAGGCTAGAGCATTGATATGCTGGATCATTCAATTGTTGCTCTAAATGTTTACGATGCTCTTCAGCTGATTTAAGAGAGTTTTGTTCAGCAGCTGCTGCTGCTGCTGCTGCCTGTTGTTGTTCTCTTAGACGTATTGCTGCTTGTTGCTCTTCTCTGTTGTTGTTGTTGTTGATGTTACTATTGCTGCTGCTCCTGCTGCTGCTTCTACTGCTGCTACTATTACTACTGCTGACTGCTGCGCCAGCTAAGCCGCGCTGCGCTGATGCTGCTGCGCCTGCGCTTGCTGCTGCTGCTGCTGCTGCTGCTGTTGTTGTCTCTTTAAATGGTTCGCTGCGTATTAGAACTTCAGCGCGCTCTTCGCGCGCATCTTCTTCAGAATCTTCTATTGGCAGCGCTGCATGTGAGCCGCAGTCAACGTCACGTACATGCGCATAACTAGATGCAATACGTCGCAGCGATGTTATCGCTGCACTATTGCCAATATCAGTGACATTACACCTGCCAGCGCCGCTGCTAGTCCTACTAATAATGTTATTGTTGTCATTTTCAAATGATGTTCCTATTGTTGATGACGATGGTGACGCTGATATTGATATTGGCGTTAATGTTGATGTCGGTGTCGTCGTTGACGTTGACGTTGACGTTATTTGTGCTTTATTACGTAACTTTTCTAAATTAAAATTAGAAAATTTATTACCATATATTGTGCGCAATTCGGCACGTTGACGTCTAGCTTTCTCTTCTAGTGCCCAATTTCTGCCCAAAGGCATTTTTGCTAAAGCTTTATTTTATTTTTTTTTTTCGTTGCTTTCGTCCTCACACACAGCACTAATTTTTTTTTTTCACACCTTACCTCTAAAAAAACAAAAATATATATATATAATAATAAAATAAAAACAGGCGCGACACCGTAACCTTAACTTGAAACACGAAGAGAGAGAAAGAAAAAAAAAGAAAAAAAAAAAAAAAAAACAGGAAACCTGTAACCGAAATGTACGCTAGGAATTTTGGCGAGAAACTAAAGTTTTGACAGTTTGTTCTTACCAAACTGTCAAAATACATTTATTTCAATGCCAAACTGATTGAAAACATTTTTTTTTTATATATCATCCCTCTAGGTGTAGGGTCAAAATAATTTTTAAAAAGTTTTCAAATAATTATTTTATATAGATTTTTTTTTTTCGAAATTATTATTTTTTTTTTTTATATAATTTTTAGGGTTTTGTGCTTCAATTATTACCATTGGCTAGGGAATTTATTTCAATGCTTAAAATAATAAAATAAAAATAAAAATAAAAATAAATAAGGTAAAATAATTTTTGGAAATTTTTTACATAATAATTTTATATATAGATTTTTTTTTTGGAAATTTTTTTTTTTTTCATCTAATTTTTAGGGTTAAGTGCTTCAATTATTACCTTTGGGTAGGGAATTTATTTCAATGCCAAACTGATTGAACATTTTTTTATATATCATCTCTAGGGTCAAAATAATTTTTAAAAAGTTTTCAAATAATTATTTTATATAAATTTTTTTTTTTCGAAATAATTTTGTTTTTTATATAATTTATAGGGTTATGTACTTTAATTATTACCTTTGACTAGGGAATTTATTTCAATGCCCAAAATAATAAAAAAAAATAGGGTAAAATAATTTTTGGAAATTTTTTACATAATAATTTTATATATATTTTTTTTCGAAATTATTTTTTTTTTTATATTCTAATTTTTAAGGTTATGTGCTTTAATTATCACCTTTGGGTAGGGAATTTTTTTAATGCCCAAAATAATAAAAATAAAAATAAAAAAAATAGGGTAAAATAATTTTTGGAAATTTTTTACATAATGATTTTATATATAGATTTTATTTTCGAAACTATTTTTTTTTTTGATAATTTTTAGGGTTATGTACTTCAATTATTACCATTGGCTAGGGAATTTATTTCAATGCCAAACTGATAGAAAAATTTGTTTTTATATATCATCTCTCTAGGTGTAGGGTCAAAATAATTTTTGGACATTTTTTACATAATAATTTTATATATAGATTTTTTTTTTGAAATTATTTTTTTTTTTTATATAATTTTTAGGGGTATATGACTACAATGATTACCTTTTGTTAGGGCATCCAAAAATTCAGTAAAAACGTGTTATAATTTTGGTAGTCTGCCACGCCTTCTTCTGATCATTACAACAAGCTAATAAACAGTCGAGTCAATAATAATTCGTACACCTCTAAATCAATATTCGCAATAATTTATAAAAAAAAAAAATATCTGTCCCCTTGAAAAGAAATTATTGAAGTGCTACGTAATTCGTATAAAATTGTCATCCTTGTGGCATTACAAATTTATCGGTACAACTACATAGACAAAGAGTTTCTATATACTCGTATATATTTAAATGTTACGAATCAGCAGTTTCTAGTTTTTTATAGCAGCATATAGAATACTTGAAAATATATCTGCCAAAAATTTCAGGAATGATAATATGAACAAGTAAGAAAGCTATAAGTCGAGGACGCTCGACTATATAATACTCGGTGCCCAAAGATATATAAATTATAGAGACGCCACTCAAATTTTGGTATTTGAAATGTGTATAACTTCCATGTTCATTATCCGAACTGTACCAAATATTTTTTTTACACATATTCCAGATAAACATATTCTAACTTTGTACCAAATTTCATGCAGCTTGACTGGGTGTGGGTGCTGTGGTGTGTTCAAAATGCTTTTCATTGATTTGTGAAGGCGTTGGGAGGGCGTGGCAAAAATCCAAAATAAACTTGAACTGCCTGCAACTGTTGATCCTGAGTCAGAATATATATACAGTAGAATCCGGTTATAGCGTCCGTCCGGTTACTGCGACTAAAACTTGTTGGCTTGGTTGGTCCCCATGCGAACTTATACATACAAACTACTTTCGGTTAGTGCGTCTTCCGGGTATAACGACGTAAAATCGTAGGTCCCTTGAAAGTCGCTATATGCGGAATCTACTGTACTTTATGGGGTCAGCCACGCCTCCTTATGGGTGTTACATACATTTGCTGCTGTCACAAAGTCAATATACTCTTGGTACCCAATGGGCACCGAGTATAAATATTTTCTTGGCTTCCTATATAATTATAGTGTTAAGATTTTTGCCAACTGCTACAGAGACATACAGTAATATGTGATAATGATATATGATATATGACTATAGTTTCTATAGTCTTTCTAGTGTAACTGATAAATTTTGATATGTTTTATTTTCTATGGTTTCTCTAGTGCTATGATTCGATTTGACTTTTCGACTTTTTGACTTGTTCTAATTTATACAGAGACATAGAGTGTTATATGTGTTATAACTGTTGCATATTATATAAAATCAAGATAGAACTAAGATTTCTTTATAATTTTGTTTTTTTTTTTACTGATTTCTATAGAGATATACATATGTATATATAGAGTCTAGAGACTGTTTCTCAATAAATTTCATATATGATAGCACTTAAATGGAGTTAGAGTATCCTACAGTTTATAGCGCTACGAGGTACAGAAAGTTCTGAGCTTAGGTTTTTATAAAGTTTGACAATCATTTGATTTTCTATAGTGCGGAGGGATACGAGGTACAGAAAGTTCTAGGCTTAGGCTTTGAGTTTGACAATCATTAGATTTTCTATAGTGCGGAGGGATACGAGGTACAGAAAGTTCTAGGCTTAGGCTTTTGTGGAGTTTGACAATCATTAGATTTTCTATAGTGCGGAGGGATACGAGGTACAGAAAGTTCTAGGCTTAGGTTTTTATAGAGTTTGACAATCATTAGATTTTCTATAGTGCGGAGGGCTACGAGGTACAGAAAGTTCTAGGCTTGGGTTTTTATAGAGTTTGACAATCATTAGATTTTCTATAGTGCGGAGGGATACGAGGTACAGAAAGTTCTAGGCTTGGGTTTTTATAGAGTTTGACAAACATTAGTGCTACGTTTTATGCTTATAGTGCTACGTTTTAGACTTCAGGCAAAACTTCTACATGATACATTGAAATATTATATATACATTATATCATTTATTTTTTATATGTTATATCTATAGATTTTTCAAAATAAATTCATTGACATTTGTTGTTTATTTTTTTTTAAATATTTTTTTTTTATTACAAATCTTAACATAAATAAATTTATTTTACTTTACTGAGCTTACAATTATTTTATATATATATAAATTTTTTTTTATTTTTACAACTAGTTAAATTGTGTATCCCCCTGAGGATGTAGGTTGCAGCAGCATAAATCTTTCTCTCACATTATATTTTTTATATATATTTTTTTTTAGAACATTAATTTCTTTTTTTGTGGCATAAAATTGCCACGTACTGTTGTTTCAACCAATTTACGTTTTAATACTGGTTTATCATCACCACCAGCACCAGCAGCACCAATACCACCAGCAGCAGCAGCAGCAGCTAATTCTTTAGCAGCTAATATTGCTGATGGCATTGGTAATTTAGGACCAACTGTTGGTGCTGGCTTATTATGAAAATATGGCATACTTAATGCTTCACGACATGTACAACGTTTTATTGGATTCATTGCAAATAAACGACGCATTAAATGTATCATATCATTACCAGCAGCTGTAAATATATCTTGTAATGGTGTCGCAACAAAATGACGAAATTGTAAATAATCATGTAAACGTCCAACATTTGGCCATTCAAGATCTGTTGGTGTACCCAATACACTAAATATTCTTGTTAATTGATCTAAATCAGAATCACCTGGTAAAAATGGTACACGTAACATTAATTCAGCCAATATACAGCCGATGGCCCACATATCGACCCCAGTACCATATTGTCTAGCACCAAATAATAATTCTGGTGCACGATACCAACGTGTTACAACATGATGTGTAAATATACGATTTGGTGAACCAAAACTTTTAGCTAAACCAAAATCAGCTATTTTTAATATGCCATCACTGTTGACCAATAAATTATTTGGCTTTAAATCACGATGTAATATCCAATTTGCATGTAAATATTCTAATCCACGCAATGTCATTATTGCATATGCTTTAATATTTGCTTGTGTCAATATGATTTTATTATCTTTGATAATAACTTCCAAATCTGTATCCATAAAATCAAAGACTAATGAAACATTTGATAATTGTCCAAAGACATCGACTAAGCCAATGACATGTTCATGTTGTAATTCTTGTAAAATTTTTATTTCACGTAATGCCGTACGATTAATGCCATCGCGTGCTTCATCTCTGCTACCTTTTTTTATTTTTTTAACAGCAACTATTTGACTTGTTACCATATCTCGTGCTTTATATACAACGGCAAACTGTAAAAAAAAAAAAAAATTTATAAAAAAAATGTTTAGCAAAAGTGCAAGAAAGAGATAGAGAGAGAGAGAGAGATATTTACCTGACCTTCGCCAAGAAATGATAATTTCGCATAGCGATCTTTTTTATTCTCTGCCATTGATAACATTTTTGCTGCTGTTGCTGTTGCTAATTTAAATATTAATATTAATATAAATATTGCCTGCAAAAAAAAAAACACACACAAAACGGCGGCAAACAAATGACAAGCATGCAAAAATTGCGATGCGAAAACTGCAAATATCGATAGATTAACAGCTGTTTGCCGGTTCCCATATCGATACATTACATTTTCAATGATTTTGCATATATCGATGTATTTTGCACGTCAGTCACAGCCAAGTATCGTTTGCCATCGGCTATGGGTATACCAGGGATGAGTAAGATCTCGATATTTTGGCGGCAGGTCGAATGTATTCATACTCAGACTTGTTTCTCACAACAGCTAAACGGACAATACACTGGCATGAATTAGATGAACAGATGTTTTTCGCCCACCCAACCATTTGTCGGCTTAATACTTTATAACGACACCCTAACCTAACCAGACTTTACCCACTTTCACCGCCCACTCATCTCACTCTAAATAATAACTTAATAATTCATTTTTAATTTAAAAAAAAATACATTTAATTAACAGAAATTGGCCTAACATAAACTGCTAACATTATTGAGTTATTCTTAACAAATGAAAATTTATACAGACATGCACTCACGTGCTTGTATCGCAAGTGATTGATGATGCGTGTGAATGGTATTAAGCATCTCACACATCAGAGCGAATAAATCGCAGCGGCAGCGGCGCGGAAATATAATTACATTGCGTCTTATGAGCGTATGCACAGCAAAGCGAAGTGAATTCGATTTGACGGCGAAATTGCAGCATTTTTTTCGCTTGCCGCCATGTACGATAAAAAAAAAAAAGATTGCGCAGAAATGTTCTCATGACGCTGCGCTGATGACGTCACAAGTGATGCATTTTGTTTAATTTTTTGCCCTGTTTACATGTAAAATTATTATAATTTGGCTTTTAATACAATATTAATTATAACAATGTAATAAGAGAAGCAGTTTATAACTTATAATTATTCAATTTTATTGCAAAAAATATTTATTAAAAATTCATCACATGTGACGATTATTATGCGTTTAGCTGTGTTTATGCGCAATGTCTTTTTTTCATGACTATCATTTGTGTCATTCAAATGTGCGAGCGAATAAAATCGCCGCGGTATGAACACACTCGCGATTTTGAAGCGGCAAAACGTCAAGCAGGCGTTTATTTGAGCCGTTGCCGCTGCGATTTATTCGCTCTGGTGTGTGAGATGCTTTATTGTATTCGCTGTTGTTGCTGCGACTGCTGTTGCGTCGTGGTTGTACCTCAAGCGAGCATGTTGTGCTCGCCGAAATTTTTCCTGTGGATGGGTAGTGTTTGTCGTTCGCTGCTGTTGTTGTTGCCTGCAACTGCTGTTGTCGGTGCTGTTTTTTTTTTTAAAAAGCCGGTGTCACTATTGTTGCCACTGTAGCTGTCGTTGCTGCTATCACAGCTGTTGCTGTTGTAGCCACTGTAGCTGTCGTTGCTGTTATCACAGCTGTTGCTGTTGTTGCCACTGATATTAATTTATAATATATTTTCTATTATAATTTTCTGCCTGTCGCAGAGCGAAAATTCTATCTCCTTATTTTTTGCTCGTCATTCAACAACTCTCTCTCTCTCTTCTTTTCTTTTTCTCCCTTTTTCCTTTCTTCCTGAAATCGATTCACCTCCATCTTTTCTTATCGATTGTAAGGGCTACCGTAACAACATATATGCACGCCTATCGATAAAAAATCAAGCAACATGGCGACATTTTATATTGCACATCACTAATTAACTAAAAGCCAAAAAACGAGCATTTTTTATTTTTTTCTCTCTCATTTTCTTGTAAAATAACAAAAAACTTGAAATAAAATGGATGTGCGTCCGAATCAAACAATTTATATAAATAATTTAAATGAGAAAATAAAAAAGGAAGAGCTTAAAAAATCACTTTATGCTATTTTCTCACAATTTGGACAAATACTTGATATTGTTGCATTGAAAACATTAAAAATGCGCGGCCAAGCATTTGTTATATTTAAAGAAATTGGTAGCGCATCAAATGCCTTACGTACAATGCAAGGATTTCCATTTTATGATAAACCAATGCGTATTGCATATTCTAAAACTGATTCCGATATTGTCGCCAAACTTAAAGGCACCTACAAGGAGCGTCCCAAAAAAGTGAAGCCACCAAAACCGGCACCCGGCGCCGAAGAGAAAAAGTTTGTTTTATTATACATAAATATATATATATACATTTTTTTTTTCTTGTATATCCTTGCAGTGAATATAATCACATATATTGGACATTTGAGTTTGTAATGCACTTTAGGAGGCGTGGCAGGCGTAATTAGCATTGACAGCAGCATATATGCATGCATGCATGCATGCATGTGCATGTCCGTTTTGTCTGTCTCTAGTGTTCAAGCATCAAGAAACATGATATACATACTTGCTATGCCCATCAACTGTATAACAGTCGGAACTAGCCGGATCGGACAACTACCTCATATAGCTGCAATAGGAACAATCGGCCGAAATTTAAGTTTTCTTATGATAAACTTTTGAGTTTATCAAGTTATCACGCTGAAACTTGCAGGACTTGTGTTTAGTGACGACTCACACATCTCATATAAATTTGGTGTAAATCGGACAACTATAGAATATAGCTGCCATAGGAACAATCGGTCTAAATTTGACTTTTCTTATGATAAACTTTTGAGTTTATTAAGCTATCCCGCTAAAACTGACGGAAATTGTATTTAGTGACCAGTCAAGGATCCCATATAAATTTGGTGTAAATCGGACAACTATATCATATAGCTGCCATAGGAACAATCGGTCGAAATTTAAGTTTCTTATGATAAACTTTGTTGTTTATCAAGTTATCCCGCTGAAACTTGCAGGACTTGTATTTAGTGACGACTTACACGTCCTATACAAAATTGGTATAAATCGGACAACTATAGAATATAGCTGCCATAGGAACAATCGGCCGAAATTTGTGTTTTCTTATGATAAACATTTTTGTTTATCAAATTAACCCGCTGAAATATACAGAAAATGTGTTTAGTGACCAGTCACGGATCCCATATAAATTTGGTATAAATCGGACAACTATATCATATAGCTGCCATAGGAACAATCGGTCGAAATTTGAGTTTTTGTATGAAAAGTTTGATGATGATTCAAAGACTGCAAGGATATAGATAACATGGATATATAACTTTTCCTCTCATTATATATAAATATTAATAAATTTTCTTTTGCTTTTCTTTTTTTTTGTACAGAGATAAAAAGAAGAAGCCAACAAATGCTGAAAATTCAAATCCAAATACACAAACGGAGCAGCCACCAAATCAAATTCTATTCCTTACAAATCTGCCAGAGGAAACTAATGAAATGATGTTATCAATGTTATTTAATCAATTTCCTGGATTTAAGGAAGTTCGTTTGGTACCAAATCGTCATGATATTGCATTTGTTGAATTTACCACCGAATTGCAAAGTAATGCTGCAAAGGAAGCATTACAAGGATTCAAAATTACCCCAACACATGCTATGAAAATTACTTTTGCTAAAAAGTAAAAAAAATTCATATACAACTGTCAGGGCGGGAATAAGAATATATATGTATATATATTTATATAGAGTATATATATACAAATGTAGTAAACTTTTAATTGCTGTGCAGTGAATACACAGAATCTTGATGATGATAATGATGATGATGATCCAATAACAACAAGAACAACAACAACTCACACACAGCATCATCATCAATTTTTTTTTTTTTATAAAAAAAAAACACTTATAATTTAATATTAATTAGCATAAACAAAACAATAAACTAAAGAAAATGAAACTGATAAAAATGCAAAAAAAAAAAATGTAATTTTTTTATTAATTTCAAATTTTTATGATTTTAAGAATATTTTAAAGAGATTTTAAAGATGTAAAAAAAAAACATTTCAAAGAGAATATTGTAGAGCATTTTGTTAAAATAGAATTTTGTAGAGATTGGAAAAACATTTTGTAGATTTTAAAGATGTAGAATTTTATTTTTTGAATTTTGTAAAAAAAAATTATAGAGATTTTAAAGATGTAAAAAACATTTTCAAGGAGAAAATTGTAGAGATTTTAAGAGCATTTTGTCTAAATTGAAATTGAATTTTGTTTAAATTAAAATTGAATTTTGTAGAGATTTCAATAGAATTTTTTTTTAGAGATTTGAAGAGCATTATGTAAAGATTTTAAAGATGTAAAAAAGATTTCAAAGAGAATATTGTAGAGATTTTAGAAGCATTTTGCTAAATTGAAATTCAATTTTGTAGAGATTTAAATAGAATTTTGTAGTTAAAAAGAATTTTGTAGAGATTTTAAAGGTGTAAAAACATTTTATTACTTTTGTGGAGATTTTAAAAAAATGTTGTAGAAATTTCAAAACAATCTTGTAGAGATTTGTAGTGCATTTTGTAAAGATTTTATACATGGAAAAAAAAACATTTTACTGAGATTTTTTTTTGGAGACTTGAAGAGAATTTTGTAGAGATTTTAAGCGAATTTGATCTTACGAATTTTTTATATAAAAAAAAAGCTATAAAAAATTGCATACAGCAAAAAAAAAAAATGAAATTTGTTAAAAAAAAATGTTTACCAAGAAAAATATTCAAGTTTTGAAAATTGCTTTTAATAATTGCTGGTAACAAATTAAATAAAATGTCTGCTATTTTTTTTTTTGTTCTTTAACAATAATTTTGTCGTGTGGCGTTGTATTAGTGTGTCTCGCTGTATGTGTCCTGTGTGTGTGTGATATGTCCGTCGCCCGCATTTCGTATCGCAGCATATTATATATTTTTTTTGTATTTTTTTATTATTTAATTTTCCACAGCACGTGAAACATTTGGTTCATCAAGTGTTTCATCGGCGGTCACATCATCATCGACTGTTAATTCAGATGAATTTGCAATATTATCAGTTTGAAGTGTTATTTGCGGTTCTGTATCAATAATATCGCCGCCAGTATTATTACCGCCAATATATTTTTCCATTGATTTACATAATTTATCAGAATTCCCACCAACGAATATTTCTAATACTTCGCCAGATTTAATAAATACAAATGTTGGCATACTTGTTATATTATATTCAACGGTAATATCTTCATGATCATCAACATTAACCTTGAGTACAATGGCACGTTCAGCATATTGTATGGCTAATTCTTCTAATTTTGGTGCAATAATTTTACATGGTCCGCACCAGTTGGCACAGAAATCGACAACGATTAATTTATCGCCAGCATTGCTTAATTGCATTTCAAAATCATCTTTACTAACAACAGTATGTGCCATGGCTTTTATAATTAATATTATATGACCCTGTAAATCACAATTATTAATAAATTTTTTTCATTTTTTATATATAATTATTATTTTACTTAATTTTTTTTTTTTTTTTTACGTACTTTGTAAATTATTTGAGTTTATTTTTTTTTTTTTTTTTGCTTACTCTCGACTAAGCAGCGCAGATTAATAATAAATATTTATATTTAATGACAGTGACATTTAATACAATTGTTTCTTTGTTTTTTTTTTTTGTTTAATTTTTAATTTTAATTATTTTATGCTTTTAACTATCGGCTGTGAAAAAAAAGCTAGAAATTTGCATGGGTAGCACTGCACACAGCATATTTAGTGCAACATTCTGGCAGCGCTGTACAAATAAATTTACCGTTTATTTTCAACTACATGCATATGCATATACATGTATACATATCTATGCATGTGTGTGTGTGCATATATGTGTAACTATCAAAAAATGCAAGTTTTCATGCGAAAAATGTTTGCACATGGCGCCGCAGTTAATTTCTTAACGCAATCAGGAATACAACGAAATTCAGAAACGAAATTTTCTTGAATTTGATAATAACTTTGAATTTCAAAAGAACAAACGTATAACTAACACAGAAAAAAAAATATATAAATATAAAGGAAAAAAAAAAAAAAATGACTACAATACGCGGCATGAATGATTTTCAAAAGCGCATGGAGGCAGCAGGCGACAAAATTGTCGTACTTGATTTCTTTGCAACATGGTGCGGCCCATGTCGTGACATTGATGGCACCGTTAAAGCATTAGCTAAAAAATATAAAGATAAAATTATAGTGCTTAAAATTGATGTCGATAAATATGAGACGCTAACGCAAAAATATAAAGTACAAAGTATGCCAAAATTTGTCTTTCTCAAAGGAAATCGTTCATTGGGCGTTGTTAATGGCGCTGATGATGATAAATTAACCAAAATGATGGCAAAGGTTTCTGCTAAATAAAGAAGAAGCAATGAAGGAAACGATGCTGCTTGCTGTATCATCATCATTAGCACAAAACGCAGGCGTTTTAAGATTATAAGTAAAAAAAAAAAGGACTGATTTTTTATATATTTTTTTTTTAATTAATTTTTATTTTTTTCTTTTAATTTGTTCACTTTGTCATTGTAATGTTCATGTTAATGTTAATGTTAATGTTAATGTATTGTAATTGTCCTTAATATATATATAAAATAAATGTAATTTGACTAAAACAAAATTTTGCATACAATTTTTTTTTTTGAGGTTATGTTGAACAGCAACTACTGCAAAGTTGTGCTTGTTGAGGTTAAGTTCACACATTGACAGGCAAATGTTTGCTTGAATTATCAAATTTATTTATTTTTTTTCTATAAATTTTCTTAGTAGGCGACGCTTTAAAAAATTAGTAGTTGAAAATTGAATAAAATTCAAAATAGAAATCATTTTCGTTCCAGCAACATTTACGCCAACAATTTTTGTTTTTCTTTTTTTTTTTCATTTTTTAGGAAGCGTACAAAATTTTACAAGTGCAACAAAATAGCGTCAAAAGAAATTTTTTTTTTTTTCGAAAATATATACATATAAAAAAAAAGCGAACGGCAATTTAACAGCAAATAAACGGATTAAGGAACAATAATAACGGCGATAGCAGCAGCAGCAGCAGCGGCAGCCGCAGCAGCAG
>JBAMBR010003104.1:0-41621 GCA_037044475.1 Zaprionus obscuricornis | reverse complement strand
TATTAACAGATGTTGCAATTGAAGTATGATATCTTCTTAAATAAATAACAGTGAAATTATTTATATAAAAAAAAAAATATATAAATATGAAATATTTTATTTTA
The DNA here is from genome assembly GCA_037044475.1 of Zaprionus obscuricornis. Classification (NCBI taxonomy): domain Eukaryota; kingdom Metazoa; phylum Arthropoda; class Insecta; order Diptera; family Drosophilidae; genus Zaprionus; species Zaprionus obscuricornis. Next base: position 41,517 of record JBAMBR010003104.1, on the reverse strand, counting down.
TATTTTATTTATTTTAGGGTTTTATTTTGCGTACTAAGTCAATGTCAAGGTTTTGCATATAGCGTCACATATGGCGAATATGAAGACTGTGAAGAGTGCGATTCACAAGGTCTGATAAGGTGGCAGAGCTAGTAACTCTCTATTTGCCACATATTTCAAGTGCAACAAATGGCAAACAGCAACAGCAACTACTTGAAAATATCAAGTTAAGAGTAGACAATGACAGAGCAATCGCAATCACAATCACAAAACACAAACTGAAACTCGTCACAATTCCCATTCTCAATTCACAGGCAATGGCATTAATTTGTCAATGTTTATGTTAGCATTTCAATAATCAATATTATCAACATTATGCATTAATAATGATGCTTAAATAATTTTGCAAATAATTTTAGCGAGAAGGGGCAGGTAGGCTTAAAAGTGATTAAAATACGTAGATGATGATGATGATGATGAAGTATGTTATATGCTATATATGCAAATGTGGCGTTAAGCCGTGAGTTTTAATGAGTTGCGTATCAACAATTTTGACAGCTTCTGAGCAAGATGAGAGGTGTACTCGACAACAACAATAAAAGTACAATTACACATAGAGACAGAGAGAGATAGAGAGAGAAAGATATTGTATATGATCAGAGCAGCTCAAGACCTGTTCTAAAAAATTTTTTTTGAATTACAATTAAATTAAACTGGCAGCTGTGATTTTTTTTTTTTTTTTTGCATTATTTTATATTTGAGTTTTATCAGCATGCTGTTTTTTTTTATTGTCATGCGATTATCATTTATTTAATGTCATTATTGCAAAATAAAAAAAAAATATATGTCTATTTACCATATGCCATTTACTTATGCCATATGTTGACATATGTGATTTACAAAACATATGACGGTTTAATTTTGCAACCAAGTTATGACAAATCATAAAGCAATTGATGTCTTTAAAATATTTTCAATATAATAAATTTTTATTATCATTTCTATTGTTTATTGTCTATTCTATAATGCAACAGTTTTAGAGTCACTTGTAAATGTCATAAATCTTTATATTAAAACAATTTTCTCATACATATGACACAGTTTATAGTTTTTATATTTGCACAAAGTTTTCAAATGCAAAAAAATAAAACAAAAAAAAAAAACCGCAAAACAATTTAACAATAAAAAAAAATCTGACGTTGATATATGACGTGCAAGTTTTTGAATTCTTTTTTGTCAGACAAAAAAAAATGTGACAAAGTTTCAAATATGTTACAAAAAAAAAAAAAAATCGCTGCAGAAATATTTTTGACTACAAGTTAAAATCTATGACGTCTTTATTTATTGCCATATATATGACCACTTGTTGTCATATATTGTCTGACAAAATAATACAAAATGGCAATAATTGAATTGATTTTATTTAAATTTTGTTTAACAGCAAATTAAATTGAAATTTATAAGCAATTTTTTTTTTTTTTTTTTTTGAATGTCACATAGCTGAATATTTATACATACATGTATGTAGTATGTATGTATATATGTATGTATATAAATAATAGTATATCGTATATCGCTTATCAGATTTATTTACCTTATTCACCTGTTAAAAACTAGTTTATCAGCTCAATGCAAACTTTGCGCTATCATTTTTAAATAAACAAACACGCAACCACAAAAAAAAAAAAAACCAAAATATAAAAAATTGTATGCCCCAAAAATAAAAATAAAAATAATTCAATCATTGAAATAAAACTTACCCAAAAGAAAATTGATTTGCGCTTTTTATGTTTTTTTAGTTAAACATATTTTATAACTGCAAAAGATACTACATTAATACATTAATTATAATTGTTGACGTAGTACTTGACGCTATTTGTCAATGTGTTGTCCAGCGCGCGGTCGTTGCATTAATTTCTCATGTCAAACTTCACGGCAACACTTAACGAAATATATTTTTTTATTTTGTTTTGTTTTGCTTTTGTTTAATGTGGTACAAGTATTTATAATAAAATAACTAAATAATATTTTAAAGTCATCAATAAAATTGAATGCTGAAAGTTTCATCGGAATAGATAACTGATGGTCAAAAATTGAGTTTTTGAATGAAAAACTTTTTTGTTTTATTATCTATTCCGATGAAACTTTCAGCATTCAATTTTATTGATGACTTTAAAATATTATTAGAATTTGATCAAAATCGGACTACCATATCATATAGCTGTCATAGAAAGGGATGGTAAAAATTTAAGTTTTTGTATGAAAAACTTTTTTGTTTTATTATCTATCAGACTGAAACTCTCAACATTTAAGTTTAGTCATGATTTTAACATATTTGTTGATTTCGGTCAAAATCGGACAACTATATCATATAGCTGTCATAGGAACTGGTTTCTAACAAATTCAATTTTTGTATGAACATACTTTTATGTTTTATCAACTTTTTAGCTAAAACTCTCAGGATTCAAGTTAAGTGATGACTTTAACATATTAGCAGAAATTGAATGATAAATTCATAAAATATATATCATATAGCTGTCATAGAAATGATCAGTGAAAAATTAAGTTTTAGTATAAAAACTATTCAATTTTTTCTTTTGCCTTATTCATAATATATTTAGTTATAATAACCCCAAGACATTGAATTAATTAATTTAGTTATTTTATTATAAATACTTATTACACATTGCATAGTCGTTTCATCTAATGTTTAACTATTGCAATAGACAAGCGACTTAAGACGCGTGTTATGATTGATTGCATGTCAAACGCAAGAAGTAAAGCAAAAGAAAACAAACAAAAAACAGCAGATGCTAATAATGATGATGATGATGATGAAAAAGAAATACATATACAAATCCGCAATCATTTACAGCGTCATCAGAGAGTCATCATCACCCTGTACGGTAATCGAGCTCAATCAGCTTTTACGCACGTTTTATTTCAAGCGCAGTTATGTTTTGCTCTCAGCTTCAATTGCCTTTGCTCTGCTTTGCTCTCATCATATCATGCGCTCTCTTTCGCTCGCACATGCACACCCAGGCTTGTCACGCTCAATTAGCGTAATGCTTTTTTGTTTTTGTGTTTTTGTATTTTGACGACGCGCCATTCACAAAAGCCCGCAAACAGAATTTGTGCTTTTGCTTTGCATTTGCTTGCGCGCCAAAAACAAAGCAAAAACAAAACAAAACACAGACAAAATGTCATGGCATAGCCGTAAAAGCTTTACAATTTTAGCTATAGCTATATAGCTAGATATTCATTGCATATTCGTTGTACTAGCTGAACATATAACAAAAATAAAAAAAAGCTCTTTTCGTGCCGTTTAAGAGCTTTGGCAGCCGAACGCACAGTTGGCTAACCGGCAAATGCGGTAAATGCTGTATGAAAATTGTGCGCTAGAAAATGTTGTGTTTTCAGTCTTTTGGAAAACCTGCCGTCGAGCGGTTGGCTGGATCAGCAAAACCAAAAGATAAACCAAAAGATAAAGAAGACAACAACGACGAAGATAGCAGCAGTAGTAGTAGTAGTAGTAACATGTTCGTATTATTCGCCTTTTTTAACGGTACATTTTGTACAACTGTAAATTTGACAGACAGCGCGCGGCAAGTGGCAGTGACAGGTGCAACGCACTTTTTCGTCTTAATATGCGTAAATCTATGTGTCTGTGCGTGTGTGTGTGTTGAGTGTGCATGTCTCTGCGTGTCCGAGTCAGTAAGTTTATTATTATTATTTCTCGATGCACTTTGCGGCTGCCATTAATGTCAGCGTCTTAGTCGCTGTCTTTGCCGTTGTTGCTGTCGCTGCTACTGCGTCTTGTTGTTGTTCTCGTGTTAATGTTTTTTAATTATATGCAAAGAAAAAAAGAAAAACAAAAGCAAAACAAAACAAAATAAAAAAATATATTTCGTTAAGTGTTGCCGTGAAGTTTGACATGAGAAATTAATGCAACGACCGCGCGCTGGACAACACATTGACAAATAGCGTCAAGTACTACGTCAACAATTATAATTAATGTATTAATGTAGTATCTTTTGCAGTTATAAAATATGTTTAACTAAAAAAACATAAAACGCGCAAATCAATTTTCTTTTGGGTAAGTTTTATTTCAATGATTGAATTATTTTTATTTTTATTTTTGGGGCATACAATTTTTTATATTTTGGTTTTTTTTTTTTTTGTGGTTGCGTGTTTGTTTATTTAAAAATGATAGCGCAAAGTTTGCATTGAGCTGATAAACTAGTTTTTAACAGGTGAATAAGGTAAATAAATCTGATAAGCGATATACGATATACTATTATTTATATACATACATATATACATACATACTACATACATGTATGTATAAATATTCAGCTATGTGACATTCAAAAAAAAAATAAAAAAAAATTGCTTATAAATTTCAATTTAATTTGCTGTTAAACAAAATTTAAATAAAATCAATTCAATTATTGCCATTTTGTATTATTTTGTCAGACAATATATGACAACAAGTGGTCATATATATGGCAATAAATAAAGACGTCATAGATTTCAACTTGTAGTCAAAAATATTTCTGCAGCGATATTTTTTTTTTTTTTTGTAACATATTTGAAACTTTGTCACATATTTTTTTGTCTGAGAAAAAAGAATTCAAAAACTTGCACGTCATATATCAACGTCAGATTTTTTTTTTATTGTTAAATTGTTTTGCGGTTTTTTTTTTTGTTTTATTTTTTTTGCATTTGAAAACTTTGTGCAAATATAAAAACTATAAATTGTGTCATATGTATGAGAAAATTGTTTTTAATATAAAGATTTATGGCATTTACAAGTGACTCTAAAACTGTTGCATTATAGAATAGACAATAAACAATAGACAATAGAAATGATAATAAAAATTTATTATATTGAAAATATTTTAAAGACATCAATTGCTTTATGATTTGTCATAACTTGGTTGCAAAGTTAAACCGTCATATGTTTTGTAAATCACATATGTCAACATATGGCATAAGTAAATGGCATATGGTAAATAGACATATATTTTTTTTTTTTTTTTGCAATAATGACATTAAATAAATGATAAATGCATGACAATAAAAAAAACAGCATGCTGATAAAACTCAAATATAAAATAATGCAAAAAAAAAAAAAAAAAAAACGCAGCTGCCAGTTTAATTTAATTGTAATTCAAAAAAAATTTTTAGAACAGGTCTTGAGCTGCTCTGATCATATACAATATCTTTCTCTCTCTATCTCTCTCTGTCTCTATGTGTAATTGTACTTTTTTGTCGAGTACACCTCTCATCTTGCTCAGAAGCTGTCAAAATTGTTGATACGCAACTCATTAAAACTCACGGCTTAACGCCACATTTGCATATATAGCATATAACATACTTCATCATCATCATCATCTACGTATTTTAATCACTTTTAAGCCTACCTGCCCCTTCTCGCTAAAATAATTTGCAAATTATTTAAGCATCATTATTAATGCATAATGTTGATAATATTGATTATTGAAATGCTAACATAAACATTGACAAATTAATGCCATTGCCTGTGAATTGAGAATGGGAATTGTGACGAGTTTCAGTTTGTGTTTTGTGATTGTGATTGCGATTGCTCTGTCATTGTCTACTCTTAACTTGATATTTTCAAGTAGTTGCTGTTGCTGTTTGCCATTTGTTGCACTTGAAATATGTGGCAAATAGAGAGTTACTAGCTCTGCCACCTTATCAGACCTTGTGACTCGCACTCTTCACAGTCTTCATATTCCCCATATGTGACGCTATATGCAAAACCTTGACATTGACTTAGTACGCAAAATAAAACCCTAAAATAAATAAAATATAAAATAAAATATTTCATATTTATATATTTTTTTTTTAATATACATAATTTCACTGTTATTTATTTAAGAAGATATCATACTTCAATTGCAACATCTGTTAATACTTTGGCAGCCTTTTTTTTTGTTTTTTTTTTTTGTTTACAAACCTAAATTTAATGGGCCAACAAATTATTGTTTACAAATTGTTGTTATACTTTTAGCTTGTTTTTTTTTTGGGCTGCTTTAGATACGTCATATGTATGAGTTTAGAGCACGCTATGTATCGCATATGAAATATGAAAATTTATTGCGTATACGCTGCGTTGGCCGGCGCTTCATTTATGCCTACTCTGTGTTTTTTTCTCTGTGTGTTTTTATTTTCTTTTCTTCAATTTTGGCATTTTGCTCATGCAACACAAGACAAAAAAAAAACATATTTTTTTTGATTGGGCTTTGGATTGTGATTTTCGTCTGTCACAACAGACAAACATATGATGGTATGAGAGACAGAGAGAGGGAGAGAACAAGCGCAAATGATAGATAGTCGCAGTTCACAAATCAGATGTCTTTATTTATATAAATGCTGATTTATGCGCTTCTCTTTCATGTTGCGAATTTATCTTATGCTTTTGCTCTACTTTTTTTTTTGTTCTTCTTTTTTTTTTACGCATAATGTTTTGCCTAATTACAAGCTGGAAAAAAAAACTAAAGACATGGGAAAGAGAGAGAGAGAGAGAGAGAGATGGTAAAGGGAATAGTGGAAGTAAGAGACGATCGCACAGTTGTCCGTTTGATTTGCCAGACGCGTGTAAGACCTTTCGAATATCTTTTTCTGTATGTATTTTTTTTTTTCTTACTTTTCTCTTTGGTCTGATCGCCTGCACGCCGCTTGAATAAGAAATTTTTATTTATTTCTTGCTTATTGTGAGTCACAAAACAAAACAAAAGCAAGAAAACAGTAAAAGCAGCAAAAAAAAAAAAATTAAAAATAAGTAAAAAAAAAGCAACATTTTCATCAGAAATTTCTTTTCAAAATTAAAAAGACAACTGTCACAGGTCTATGTAAATAAAAGGCGTGTCATTTATTATAATGTTTTATTTTATTTTTTTTATATATATGTGTAGAAATGGTGCGATATGAGGCAGGGCACAGCACATTGATTGCAATTTGTCAGACGTTTGTTTAACCCCAAAAAAAGAACTATTTTCCCAGTATATATTTTTTTATTTATTTTTTATTTTTTTTGTTATTTATTTTTATTTTTTTTTTTTTTGTTATTTTTTGTTTCATTTATATATTTATTTACCTTACATTTAGTTATTTTTTTATATATATATATATATATATTTTTTTTTTTTGTTCTATATCGATGTGCTAAATATTTTTATGGTTGAATTTTTCGATAGAACTTTTTCGACTAGTGCGTTTTTTTTTTTTATAGCTAGTAAAATAAACAAATGCGTAGCTAAATGATCAGATATAGCAATAAGTACTATGTATATATACATAAATATATATATATATTTAATGAGTAGTTGTATGAGCAAGTACTGCTGAAAAGTTCTGACATACTGACTCACTAAATGACTTCGCTGACTCGCTGTCTGACTGACTGACCCATACATAGACTATATTTTTATTGGCGCGTGTCTCATTATTGATCTTTAAGTTAACAGAGTGTTAAGGGAGCGAATGTTCTATGTGTTGTTGTGTTTAACTAACAATATTTTGACTTATTTTTAGGTCAGTATCTTACTTCTAATTCGATTAAGTGTAATTACAATAACAAATTATTACATAATCAAGCCATGAGGTGCCACTTAGCTTTAGTTATGCCTTCAACAAGCAAACTTTTAACTTTTATGCCACCACGACTACTTCTTTTTTGTCTGAGTAATTCATTAGACGTATATTGTGCCAAGAGCATTTGCATAATTATGCAATCACTTTTGGCATACTTACACATTAGGCGCAGACAACTGATAAACAACCCCAATCACACCCCCAACACCTCAACCTTGGCGACCTTCTCACACACCAGGCAGGCAGGCAGGCAGGCAGCAAGGCAGCAAAAGTCGGCAGGGGCTTCTTTAGGAATAGACAAAAGCGTAGACACGGACTAGACCCAAATTTGATTAGCACGCGCATACCAAATGAAGGCCAAGACAAGGTGGGGGGGGGGGCGTAAATTTACTACAGCACTCTCTATACGCCCTTATGCCCCATGACTTACGGCCAGCTCCATTAAGGTCTACAGCACTATGCGGCTGACTTGCTGGCGATGGCTGGCAAAAGGTTCCCTCTTTTGCATTGTACGTGGGCACTTAATCATCGCCGTGCTCCAACTTAGAGCGTGTGTGAAGGTATTTTTGCCTGTCTGTTTGCCACTTGGTCTTATGTTTTTATACCCTGCAGATAAGCATTCTAAGGGGTATGCTGTGCTTCTCTGCATAAGCATAAGAAATTATTGCATATGAACAAGTTGAATTTATAGTTATATATGAGATTATATGTGATTCTTAGTATTACAGGGTATTTTCAAGTCTAGCATTGTGCAAGGCAAGTAAATTCTTGCTTGCTTTTTTTTTTTGGCTCTTAATTAGAAGTCAAATGTTTGCTGCCAGGCAAGGTCGTTGCGACTGTTTTTTACGCAGCACGCCATATGTGTGTGAGTGTGTGTGTATATGTGTGTATGTGTGTGTGTGCTTTTATGATAGGTCTTATTGGCCATTTGAATGCAGCTAACAAATGAGTTATTAAGTTTCTTCCGCAAATGTGCTGAGTGAAATCTTGGCCAGCACTGTCTCAGCCAGGACAAGTATAAAGAAGAGTGAGGAAAGTAGAAAATGAATTTCCGGCACACGCTTCGTTTCAAGACAAACTGAGTTATGAGTGCAATTTATTTAAGCAAATCTCAATGATTCGAGGGCGCTAAGACTTGTCATTTGTCAAATGAACTGCTTTTGCCATATGGCAAGTCAAATACTATACAGATATACATATATATATATATACTCAGCATCTATATATAGATTTCTTAAAAAAATATTCATTTGCTCAGTTAATTGAGCTATATATCTGAACGCTTAGTAAAAATAATTACAAGCATTATGTGCGCCATAATGTGCCGGGTTTTTTTTTTTCTTTTTTTTTTTTTTTTTGTTACCTGATTAAAAAAGCAAAAAACGAGGAAGCAACTTTCATGCTTGTTCAATTACCTATACTATATTTATAGCATATTTATAGCACATATTTATGTACTTTTATTGATTTAGATCATTATATTTACGGCTGCCTTCTGCCTTTTGCCTTCTGCCAAAACTCTGACCCATAAAAAAATAAAAATCAATCGAATTTTTTAACGTTAAAAAAACAGACACATACACATTCGCACACAAACATACATACACACGCATGAAAATAATTAAGGAAGTTTTGTAGTAGGAAATTTTCTATACAAATTTTTCCTCAATTCATAGTTTAGTTTTCTTTTCCATTACTCATAAATTTTGAATGCGATCAAATTACAAGGAAATGGTAAAAAGGGGGGAAAAAATAGAAACTTTTCAAACTTGTAGGCGTCCTGTTTATTCTTGACAATTCAAAGAGAAATTACCAATATAAATCGATGAAATGTGAATGTCCTGTTGGCTTCCACTCCAAAAAGCGTAAAAAAAGGATACTGCTGTTGCTGTTTTGTTACACCCAAAAAAAAAAAAAAATGTTTCTGTCAAATCCTTAAGCAAATATCTATAAGTAAACAGACACAAGGCTCTTTTTCACGCCAAGCTTATAGAATTTATACATGGTTATTTTGTACTAGAAAACCATTTGGATTATACCCTACATCCCGTTGTCAGCCCCCCCCTTCTTTTGACAGGATTCAACTCAACTGTGAGGCAGACTGTGCACAGCAATCGCTGACAAATGAGCCACAGGCTAAGTAACAACTTTCTTCGTCATTACGTTCAAATTGTTTCTAGGCGCATCAAAAATTTCAGCAAAACACAAGGCAATATGGCTAAAAATAATGTATGACATAGTTTAAATACTCTGGCGAGTAATATTTGTAGTCAAAATTGATTCTTGTATTTTTGGTATTTTTTTTTTTTAAATTAGTAATATTTTTTTTTCTGGAAATTAATTTTATTGTTTTTGTAAAACTACAAACTAGTATTTTATATTTTGGTATATTTTTAGTATTTTATAATACAGTATTTTTTTTAGTATTTTTTTATTTTAGTATATTTTTAGTATTAATTATAGTATTTTTTTAGTATTTTTTATTTTAGTATTTTTTTTTTAGAATTTTTAGTATTTTTTTTAGTATTTTTAATTATAGTATATTTTTAGTATTTTTATTTTTGTATATTTTTATTTTTGTATATATTTTTAGTATTTTAAATTATAGTATATTTTTAGTATTTTTAAATTTAGTAAATTTTTAGTATTTTTTATTTTAGTATATTTTTAGTATTTTTAAATTTAGTAAATTTTTAGTATTTTTTATTTTAGTATATTTTTGAAGTATTTTTTATTTTAGTATATTTTTAGTATTTTTAAATTTAGTATATTTTTAGTATTTTTAAATTTAGAATATTTTATCTATTTTTTTTAAGTATTTTTATTATTTTAATATATTTTTATTTTTTTGTAGTATTTTTTCTTACTATTTTCCACAACTCAAATTTATTTAAAAAAAAAAAAAATTATAATTTTTTTTGTATAATTTTTAAAGCTTGTCAAAAAGTGTTGATAGCCGCTTGGAAAGTGTATAAAAGCAATGTGCAGCCTACGCAATCCTTAAAAGCGAGTCGCAAAACACTTGTTCCGCACTTTTCGCCACAGTTTCCGGCCTCCTCAGCGACGCTTGTTCATTTGGTTTCCTCTGCCCCCACACAACCCTAAACCATTGACACCCCATAGCGACATTTACACACACACACATACAGACGCACACACACATACTTTTCAGTTACAAACTCACGCCCAAGTCATGGCATACGCGTTTTAAATGTAGTTATTTTTGGTTGGTAATCGTTCTCCCTTCATTTAGGCCGAGCAAAAACATTTGCAATTCTAATTGCAAACAGATGCCCGTTTAATTTACAATAACAACAATGAATAATAAAAAAAAAAATAACAAAATCAAGAACAAGAAATAAGAACAAAAAAATAAGAAAAGAAATGAACAAAAAAACAAAAAAAATAATAATAAACGCGAGCAGGCGCTGCTATTGTTGTTGTTGATATTGCTGCTGCTGCTGCTGCTCGTAATATTTGCCTGAATGTCATTTCCTTTTTTGTGCGTATTAACGCGTTTTTCTGGTTTTATTTTTGCATTGGTAACAAAAACAGGAAGAGTATTTACACAATATAATATGTGATATATATTTTATTTAAATGAAGCTAAACCGAAACATTGATACACTCCATGTCCAGCATCATATCAGCATATCAGCATGTACATAAATAATGAATAAGAATAAATTATTTCAAATTTATTTTCATATTTCATATATTTCTTTTTTTGCTCAGTAGTCGGAAATATAAAGCATCTGAGAAATCTGAGAAATGATTCTCTTTCAGCTTACAAAGGAAACTATAAAAAAAAGAAGCTAAAGCCTTTTGGCTAAGTTATGACCAAAACATTTTGTGCAAATACTTCTCGCAGCGAGTGTGAGTATATATATATATAAAAAAAAAGTGAAGTACAGACAAAAGTCGAACGTGTTCGATGCTTTTTTTTTATACGATTAAAAGATGAGATTTAAGTTTAAATTTAGCACATACTTCGGAAGGGGGAAACACATGTCTTAAAGTTTTATGATGCAATTTGCCGGCGAAATTCTTATTTTTTTTTTGCCTTTTTTTTTGGCTGTTTGGCTGATGAAAATTTGTCAAAAATTTCGCTGGACAGCAGAAACACAATGAGAAGAGAGAGAGAGAGATGAACGTTGAAGACATGAAGAGATGTTAATATGTAGACGTGCGAGGGGAGATATGAAGATGTTGGGGGGGGGGGGGGTAGAATATTGGACACTGGCTATACTGTGGCATAAAGTGTTTAATTTACTGATAAATATTTTTATTCGCAATAATAAATACGATTTTCATGACGCACTTGGGCAACAAAAAAAAAAAAAAAAAAAAAAAGAGCCATAAAAAAATTTGTGGCCAAAAAGCAAAGAAACGTGTTCGCACTTGTATCCTGCGGTCATTACAATGTTCTCGCTTCAACTTTATTTTGTTTTTGCTTTATTTGCTTTTTTTTTTTTTGCATATTCCAAGAGCGTTGCGTGGTTGCTGCTGCTGCTGCTACTGCTACTGTGGGTGGTCGGGGGGTGGGTGCTGTTACTATGGCTGCTACTCAAAGTTCAGTGAACTCTCGTAAAAATTTGTTGTTTTTATTTTTATTATTTTTGTTGGCTGGCAAATATACCCTGTAAAAGTGAAAGTGAAAGTGACAGCAAAGTTAACTATGCAGCAGTACATTAAATTGCAGCTAATAAAAGCAACAACAATTATCGGTCAACTTGGATGCGATCCAATATCAAACAAAAACATTTTATTAACTTTTTCTTTGTCTTTTTTTTTACTCATTCTGATGTGTTTCTCCCCCCCTTTCTTTTTTTTTGTTTGACTTTACTTAATGCAGTTTCGCTGCACTGTATAGTTGACTTCGCAGAGCCAAACTCAGACCCAGCCCTATATTGACAACGTGAAACTGCACTTCACACTCTGCAAAATAAGTCATAAGTGGCACTTTGATGGCTCACCCCACGTTTCTCTTATTGTTGCTGCGTGTGTGAAGTGTGAATTATCTGGCAGCATTCGCTGACGTCAGCGATACGCATTTGGACACGCCCCCAACTTGCGCAAGGCGAAGGCAAAGGCGAAGGCAAGCCTGGCAAATTAATGTGTAAATGCCAGCAAAAGACGAAGTGCAGCTTCTTTTGGCCTCTCACCTCGCAGTCTTTAGCCCTTCGCCAGCAATTTCCAAGTTCTTTAACTGCTGCTACTTGTGGTTATGGCTCTTTCTTTTTTTTGTTAGTCTTTTACTTTCGTATTGTCCTTGCTGCTGTTGTTGCGTCAAGTTAACGACGTGCTGCTCAATAATGCGAACGGAAGTGCGGCAAACGCCATTTTTCAATTTACGCTTTCGCCGGAAATGACAAGGCAGTCGTCGTCACCGGGGACAGCAGCAGCAGAAGCAGCGACAATCGCTTTTAACTAAAGCTTAAGCAATGCATTCCTATTTCTATGGCAGCTCATGCGACACACTCATACACACACACACACACGCACACACATGTGCATATACACTATAAGAAAAATAAATAGAAAATAGTTGAAATACTTTTCTTAGAAATTCCACACACACATCATTTGTATGCAAGTATTTCGCTTATATAAACGAAGCACACTGCAGTATTTTTTTTTTAGTATTTTTTTTTAGTATTAAATGTGCAGCTTTAATTTGTGCTAAAATTCTTTATTTTAATTACAAATTTTTTAATATTTTTCAATTATTTTTTTATGGTATTTTTTTTTTTTTGTTGCTTAAATAAATATTTGAATTTTTTTCTCAGTGTAATTTGCCCTCTATAACAGTGACTGTTCTTAATGATTAGGGTCTTGCTTATTTTCTTGCAAAAGTGTTGTCATACTTTTCGACAGCAAAGCTTACTGCATTTCCCATATGGCCAACGGATCAAGCAGACATTGCCATTGCCATTGCCATTGCTATTGCCATTGCCTGTACGAAATTTGATAACTCTGAAGGTCAGGCAAATGTGGAAAGTAACATTAAGTTCACATATTCAAAGTGAAGCGAACTCTGATATTTGTATAGAAATATATGTATATAATAAATATTTATGCATATGTATGTGTATGTATATGTATATGTGTATATGTATATGTATATATCTCTATATATCTATATATATATCTCGAAGCAATTAAAGTGTCTTTAGCGTCGGGTGTCACGAGCCAAGCGCCGAAACTGATGTTGACTTTTTTTTTCCACTCTTTTTGTTTCATTTTTTTTTTTTTTTGGTTTTTTTTTTTTCTCTCGATGTTTTCAATTTCCACGCAATCGTAAAACAATAGCGAATGCTATCTCTGCGCTGTGGTTTGTCTATCTCTATCTCTATATGTATGTGTATGTGTATGTGTGTGTGTTGGTGTGTTTGAATTCTCATAGCAAACAAATAAACAAATGGCAGACAGCTACAGCGACAGCAGCTGCCAAGTTTCCCGGCCCGCAGCCAATGGTCGCATCTTTCAAACGTTCTTCTGCTTCTTCTTCCACTCCCCGCCTCCCACACAGAGTGCCGCTCAGCAGCGATAAAATGCCTGCCAGCCTGCCTGCGGGGTACAAAGCAAGGGCAATGCCTTATCAATGCGAGGCCACGCTAAATACTAGCGTACAATAGCAAAAGGATAGCATTTCATTCAACAGTTCATTGGGCCAACATGGCGTATGTGCAACTTGAAGTAAAACTTCGCGTACAAAAAAAGAAGAAGCAGCATGCGAATTGCTATTGTCAGATAAAGAATGAGAAGCTAAAGAAGAAGCAGCAGCAGCGGCAGCAATAGAAGAAACTGAAAATAAAGCTTCTGCTTACGGCAGACCAACACATTAGCTTTGTACAAGCAACAACAGCAAAAAATTCTTCTATAGATGAAGATATAGTATATATATATAGGTAGAAGACTACAAAGCGAGATGTGCTTGAAAACTTAGTGATTAGTTTTTTCTATATAATTCGATTCTTTTTTACAACATAATAAAATTGAAGTTGTAATAAAATTGTTCAAGTTTTACTAGCACAAATTTGTTGCCACTGGCAGCGCAAGTTAAATGTTTTTTTTTTTTTTTTGGCATGATTTGTATATAAAATGTAACTACTTTTGGATCAGACAGACATGCCAGAGGCAACTATATAAATTATTATAAAATTTTTAAAAATATTTTACAATATTTTTGTTACTTTTTTTTTTGCTGTACAGTTTCATCACTTAATAAATAAAATTAAAAAAAAAAAAAATTAAAAAAAAATATTAAATATTATATATATGTATATACACATCTGTAATCTTCTTTCTTAAGACTCTTATAAAATTAATAACTTTATGCAGCACATCTCGCAAGTGCAAATATATGTACATCTGGCTTAGCTTATAGTCGTATATATGTGTGCACATACACATATATATACGACTATATATATAGAGAGAGAATACAGTGGCATTGTTTGAGAGTTGAACAAACAGACAAACGGCCAAACAATCGCAGTTACACTACACAGTGAGAAAATAAAATCAACTACTTGACATTTTAAAGTCAACTATGAAAATTGAATATTTTACTGTTAATCAGACTAAGACTAAGACTTACTTCTTCTATATACAATTTTCTTTAAGTGTAATTGTAACTGTAACTGTAACTGTAACTGTGATACTCGTAACGGGCAAACAAAGAACAGTTGTGTAGGTGTGTGTGTGTGCATAGCGTATTCTAAGACTCAGCTGGACAGAGAGCGCGCGCACATAAATAAGCGCCAAGAGTCGCAGCTGCTGTGGCAAGCTGCGAAGCAAACAAATATCCTTGACTTGCAACGACGCATATCAAAAAAAAAAAAAAAAGGATACGCAGCCTTTCAGCATTACAACGTCAAGAATTCAAGCTACGTTATTTGAAAAAATAACATTGAGAATATAAAAAAAGAATTTCCACATCACATCAAATATGCAATAATTTAATGTTGAATACAATTAAAGTTCAAGTTACAAATTGTTAGTTAGTTCAACTAAACTTAAGCTTAATCAATATTGAAATGTAAATCAAAGTGTTAATCACAACACGCAGCCGTTACAGTTGACCACAACAAATGGCCAAAAATAAAAACTAGTCATAAAGCTAATTGCCAAAAAAAAAAAAACACGAAAGGCAAGCACTAATAGTATGAATCAGTATATAGCATATATATCTATCTATCTAGCATATATCAGTCAATTTTGTATAGGGATTTGACTCTAAAAGCTAAGTAATTTTCTACCCCATGACTTATGCCTATGAGAAGGAAGGGCGAAGCTTGTAAGCTTTAGCATGAGAAACCTTTGATTACCCTTAACACTATGCCTTGTCACTACCCTAACCTCTATGTATGTATATTCTCGCTCTATGCTTTGGCCACTTGGCTTTAACACTCGATGTTAGCCAATTGAAAAAACAAGCTTTTGGTTTTACGGCGCTTTGTTCGTCAAGTGTTTTGCTACTGTTGCCACTGTTGCTACTGTTGGTTCCACACGAGTGACGCTGTGGCATGCGAACTAGTTAGATTAATTTAGCCCAAGTCACAAATACAATTACGAAGTCATTTCAATTTATTTAGCGTATGGCACCCCTAATGTTAGGGTGTCTAGCATATAACTTGAGGGTTCGGCAAGTGTAGTCAAGCTTGAGCTACAAATAATCATCATGTATTATATTTGAAGACTCTTCACGCTGCCATTCTGCCTGCCGTTCTGCCTGTCGCGATACAAGTGTTAACCAAGAATCAATTTCACATTTGTGTCTTTAATTTATTATTATTATTTCTTTATTTTCTTGCTATTTTTTCTATTTCTATTATACTTTATTTTTTTGTTATTTTTATTTTTATTTTTGTATTTTTTTTTTTTTTTTTTTTAGCCAACTCTGCGATTTGTCAAAGTGTCTGCCGAAAAGCCACTAACTCGACCATTATTGAACGATAAATTGATTAGATATGCACAAGTGTGTGTCTCTCTCTGTGTGTGTGTGTGTGTGTGTAAGAGTGCCATATGTGTATTGTATGTGTGTGTATGCTGCTGACAACTTTCTTCGACAGTTGAACACATCGATAGCTAAACTTGACTTTGACTGCTTCTGATGCTTATTGCCGCCTTGTATTGCCATTTCAATGTTAATTTTATTAGGGTGTCAGCTATAAATTGCCTTCAATCTTAAATACCATAAAAAAAAATAAAAACGTTACAATCTACACTCACACACACACATATTTATTATATGCATGTGTATGTGTGTTTGTATAGAAATTTTGCTCAATTTCCATTATCATCAACAGCTTTGAACCTTATTCAAATCTCAGCTAAATTATACCAAATACTTGACGAAACACACGCAAAATTTATTTCTATGTATATGTGTGTGTGTGTGTGTGTGTGTAGGTGTATGAGACACACAGAGACGCACGCTTACACACAAAATAGGCCACAAGTTATCCATCAAACGGCCGACAGTCGAGTGTAGAACAAGCTCGACATGTAAACTGTTGGGATTTACTCGTAACCATAAACCGTTTGAGATTTACATGCCTTGTGGTCGCAGTTGTTGCTCTTCCTCTTGCCATTATACTGTTATTGTAACAGTTGCTGTTGTTGTTGTTGTTGTGGTTGCTTTTGCTTTTGTGAAGAAGGCAACTGTTCTCATAGTGTAACTACGTCAGCAGCAAGTCGACAAAGCTAATGATAATGGAAATGGCAAAACCTTCAGCATCAGCATCAGCTACGGCTTCAAGCTTCAACTTCAGTTTATATTGAACTTTTGCTTTAGTTTCTGAGCGCTTCATTTGTCTTTCTACTTGATCAAACTTTTTTTTTAAAAAAAAAAAAAAAAAATAAAATAAAAACAATTATGCCAAAACAAAATGGCCACAATACGTCAGCACAGTGGTGCAAAAGTTACATTTTTAGTTAATAAAAATTTTATTGGAATTTTCATTAGAATTTCTATATAAAAATGAATTTATTTCTTAACTGCACGAAATAAGCTGCAAGACACTGTAAATACTTTAGAATTTTTTTTTTAGAATTTCATATGTTTAATATTCAAATTTTGCTTATTTCTAATAATTCTGCACTTCTGATATTTGCACTTCTTTGCATGCACAATGCATTATATCTTCTCTCTCTTTCTTCACACTTAACACTTTTTTATATTTAAAATTGTAAAATTTTTGCGACCACTGTAAATTGTTGACCAAATTTGTGTTTCTAGCCCTTTCTGCCTTTTGAGTCATCTTGAAACTTCTTTTACAACCACATTTGATATCATACACATCATCAACATTTTGGCCATTGGCTGCTGATGCTGCTGCTGGCGATTGGCTATTGGCTGCCCGTTGGCCATTGTCAACATCGTTAAAGTCGCATTTTTAAGCCAAATGTGGCACAAACTGCCTTGTTATGTCATTCGTGGGACATTGAACCATATCATTTCACAGAGTATGAGTATAAACATTACCGGACAGCACAGGACAGCATAATAAACACACACAGAGACAGAGAGAGAGAGAGAGAGAGAGAGAGAGCAGTGCACAGCTTGTTCGCGTAACAAGACAAAGGACAACCAGCAGCAGTAGCAGCAGCAGCAGCAGTGAAAATAAAGGCTGGGCAGAGCATGAAGATAGAAACGAGTGGCAGGACAAACTGACAGTCAAGAATATAGCCAATATGCTCTGTGCCCATAATGAATTTATCAAATTAATCAAAATGTCTTTCAAAACACCGGAAGTCCTTCTTATTGCTCAGTATGTATGCGTCTTACAGTCTATGTGAACAAGTGTATGTATATATGTATGTGTGTGTGTGTGTGTATGTGTGTGTGTGCATAATACAATTAAGTGTCAGAGTATTACAGTATGTGTAAAAATGAAGATTTAATAAAGCCATTTCAGCTGACGTCTGCCTGACAGTGATAATCGTCAGTTAGGCAACACTGCACAACAAGAACATTCAGAGTTGTCAACTGCAGTGCAAGCATAGAGTAGCTATTGCTATATTATTGCAAAATCCTATAGATTTCTTAACATAAGCCACTGAGCTGAGCTGAGCTGACAACTCTGTTGGCAATTAAAGTCTCACTCAATGGCAAGGATGGGATGCTGGGGGTGTAAGCGGAAATGTCGAGTAGGGATTTGCTGTTCATGTTTTTTTTTTTATTATGATTTTTTTTTTTTTTTGTTACCACTTGGCGGGAAGTTGGGCAAGTGCAGGGTGTAGTGTTAATCGCATTGGCATCGGATGTTTTAATGTTATGTAAATGACAGCTCCTAATGAACTTTCCATTCATTATCGTTAGTTAGTTAGCCACTTGGCTGCCTGCCTGGTCAATGGCCGGTTAGATCTTATATTGTGTGTGAGGATACAGCATCCGGATGTGGCAATTGCTACTTAAATGTTAATCCTAGAGACACTTTTGTTGCTTCCAGACAAGTCGTAATCCCAACTGGCCAAAACACAGTGAAGACCACAAAGCTTCACTGATTGATTTGTTTAATGTCGCTGCGGGCATAGCGTGCAGCAACTGCCAAGCGATACATAACTGTTAGCGACACCGTAAACAACGAAGAGTGAGAGAGAGAGAGAAGAGGAAAAGAGAGAAAGAGAAGCCATTGGGCAACTTAATTTCATTAGCGCATATTTAAGGACCGGACAGTTACGACGCCACGATTACTACGTGCCTCCAACTCCTTGGCCAATTAAACAGCAGGCAGCATTCTTTCGCTGTGTAAAGAGAAGAAAAAAAAATTTTCGGTCTTCGCATCGTTGGCATTTTCAGTTAACGCACTTAACGGTTACGCGATAATGTGCGAAATGTTGTTGCGTATGTGATTCAACTATTTTGCATGGTGAAGAGAATAACAGGACGACATTGTTGAACGGCAGCCTCGGCTGCTCGAGGCGCAGGCAGCGCCAGACGCGGCTCACACTGACCAGCCTTGGCCTTGGCACTGCTGGCAATCGGTTGCTGTTGCTGCTACTGCTGTTATTGCTACTGATTTCTATTACTGCCACAACAGCAACAACAACAACAATAGCAACAACGACATCAACAACAATAATAACACAGCCTATAATACAAGATGCAACAGGAACAATTTCAACAGTCAAAGCTAAGTCGACGTCGCAGCACGCTGAGTTATCCCGTGGCGTTGCTAGTGGCGACAATGGCGCGTACAACTCAACTAATAGTATTCCAACCAGCACCAACAACAATTCCAATTTCAGTCAGTACAACAACAACAGCAACAACAACATCAACAACAACTCAAGTAGCAACAACAACACCAATGCGAATGCAACTGACACCGCCGAAGATTTTGAGCAGATGCTGCCACAGATTCCATCGTATATACGCACAACCGCCATGTTCTTCTGCATAATCATTATGCTGCTTGGCGTTGTGGGCAACGTAATGGTAAGTACTCAAAACAAAATTGTATTGAAAATCAATTATATTTTATTACAATAAGTAAAACAAGCAAAAGGTATCGCGCACGTCCTGTCAAAATATCGAAATTGAAGTGATCGATAAATACAATGTAGATAAAGGTTATATTTAGTACATTTCTTATTGATCAATCAGCCCAGCAATGTATACAATGAAAATACCAAAATGCTGTCATTTTTAGTACATTTTATTTCAAGTCAAGCTTTTGCTCTGGCAGCCATATTTATTTACAACTTCTACTTATACTGCATTTTATTTACAGGTGCCCATTGTTATAGTAAAAACAAAAGATATGCGCAACTCTACAAATATATTCTTAACCAATCTCAGTATTGCTGATCTGCTGGTGCTGCTCGTCTGTACGCCCACTGTGCTTGTCGAGGTCAATACACGTCCAGAGACTTGGGTATTAGGACACGAGATGTGTAAGTAAGACAACAATCAGAGATGCAAAAATGAAATTGAGAGAATGACGAAGAGAGAGAGAGAGATAAGAGATAAAGACTCTCTTGACTTAATTAACATTTTTGGTTACAATTACAAAACTGACTGTTGTCTGTTATGTTTCTGCTTTTGCTTCTGTTTTCTTTCCTTCTTTAACACAGGCAAAGCTGTTCCCTTCGTTGAGCTGACTGTGGCCCACGCAAGCGTTTTAACCATATTGGCCATCTCGTTCGAGCGCTACTATGCCATCTGTGAGCCATTAAAGGCCGGCTATGTCTGCACCAAGGCGCGTGCGATACTCATCTGTATACTAGCCTGGGGCATTGCTGCGCTCTTTACGAGGTAAGTCGCATAATTTCACCACTCTAGCTATTTGCTATCTCTTTCATACTTATACTTTCTATTTGTATCTTTGTCTTTAAATTTGAGCTGGTTCAATGAACTTGTCTCTAATTTTATATATAAATATGTATTTTTCTTTTTGGTTTTTGTAAATTAAATTAAAATATTAGAGATAATGCTTAAAGACATTAGCTATATGCATATGCATATTCTATATAGTATCTGTTTTGAATTTTCACATAAAATATTTATTGCAAACATTTTTATGGTTGATTTTAATTAAATCTTGAAATGCATCAAAATGTATGCTATAATAATTTCATGGGAATTATCGCAACAAAATATACATACATATATAATGTATATTGAAATTGAAATTCAGCACAGATCTATATTTATTGCACGTTCTGGTTATGGTAATCTCTCTTACGCTTCTCACTACTTCCACATTTTCTCTATCTTTCTCTGTCTCTCTTTCTATCTATTTCTATTGGTTGTAGACTTAATTATACATATATATAGACGCGCATCGCATTGATTTAACGGTTAATTCCGTTTTCATTTACGTCTTGTATTTACGCAGTCGAGCATTAAGTTCGACTCTCATTAATTATAAATGTCAATCGTAGTATTGTATTTGGTTTTGTTTTTGTTTTTGTTTTTGTTATTGTTTTTTTTTTTTAATGATTTGTATTTTGTTTTCACATTTCGCACATTTTCATTCAAGTATTTTTGCTGTTGTTCACTTTGCTTTTTGTTGTTTACTGTTTACTGTTGTTTGTTGTTCTTGTTGTTGTTCCTATTTCTGGTGTTTGCTTTTTGGCCTTTTGTTTGGGCATCTATAAACTTCTCCATTTACATGCTAAACATTGGCAGTTAGTATTACGACTTCTCATACTTTTCACGCTTTTAGCTTTGGTTTTGGTTTTTGGTTTCTTCATCATTTCCATTTCCATTTCTATTTTCCATTTGTTATTCTTGTTGTTGTTGTTGCTATTATTGCAGTTGGGTTCCTGCCTGCCTCAAGTTTCGGCTGACCGGTCGCTTGGTCGTGTCGTTATCAGCGCCTCTGTCATCTTTAATAAGCGACAATGTCCGCCTATCATGGAATTTTTCATTTCATTGACACTTTCTTATTGTACATCTAAGCACGGTCCAGTTTTTCTGTCCGTACTCCGTACTTCTCATTTCATACTTCGTACTTCCACTCTCTGTTCTCTCTGTTCTCTTTGGTCTCCGGTCAGCGACCCTTTTTAATTTAGCAAATCTTGCTGCGCTCATAACAATGAAATAAACATCACAGCGCAGCGCACATTCCCAATGCCATGTCAGCCATCAAGATGGGCCACCTAGGGAGGTATTATCTTCCCTCTCATTCCTTTATTTTCTTCGATTTTGGCTACATCTTCTTCGTCTTTTTGGCTGGCTGCAGCATTTGCCTATTAATTATGCTACCAAAGAAGCTGCCACAAGGCCGCACGAGCATTTTAAAGAAGCATATACGGCGCCCACGCGCCAGACACGTGGGCGTGGCAGCGCAAAAGCGAATAAAATAGCAAAACAAACACACAGACACATACATAATTTACAGTCGCTGCCTGTTGCCATTGCCGTCGCTTGTTGTTTTTGTGTTTCAGCTGAAAGTTAATCTACTACACTGAGAGAATAAAGAACAACGAATCAGGAATCAGCAGAGATTACAATATAATAAATTCTAAATGTTTTTTTTTTTCCCTGAGTGTAATATTTATGTATCTCTCTCTCTCTCTCTCTTGCTCACTCTTTCTCTCTTTCATATACACTCTCTCTCTCTATGTCTCTATTTCAATCTCTCTCTCTCGCTCACATTCTCTCTCTCTCTCTCTCTGTCTATTAAATTTATCTCTATGGTATAGTGTATAATCCTCTCGAGTTGCCCTTCAACATGATTATGTTTCTTGTTTGCTTTCTTTCTCTCTTCCACATATGCTCTCTCTCTCTCTCTCTCTCTTACTTTCTCCCACATGTTTTGTAGCCCCATACTTTGGGTAGCTGAATATAAACTGGTTGAATATATTGATGGATCATCGGTGCCCGTTTGCCTGACGCAGGCGATTGGCTTTTCTACCGTTGGTTTCTTTCTGATGACCATATCGGTATTCTTCGTGCTGCCATTTCTTATACTGGTCGTCCTATATGGCATCATTGCCAGGAATCTTATCTCCAATCAGGGTGCCATGCTGCGTGCTCGTCCCACCAAGCCGGAACTCAGCTTAAAAGCACGCAAGCAAGTGGTTCTCATGCTGGGCGCCGTTGTGCTCTCATTTTTTGTCTGCCTGTTGCCATTTCGTGTATTGACACTTTGGATCATTTTGAGTACGGAGCAGACACTACATGATATTGGATTAGCACGTTATTATAGTCTACTCTACTTTTGTCGCATCATGCTGTATCTTAATTCGGCCATGAATCCAATACTTTATAATTTAATGTCGACAAAGTTTCGTAAGGGTTTTGCACGCCTTTGTCATGATGCTGGACGTGTGCTGCTCAAGCTTTGCACACTGGGACGCAGCAATCGTACTGGCAGCGATGCACATGGACGCAGTGGTACTGTCTCCTCTGGACTGGCCACCAATACAAACTCATCGAATGCCACGGCAGCGACCAATTCAAGCATTTTATCACGTGGCTCAAATCGACGCAATAGCGATGAAATAAGTCGAACGCGCTTGAAAATTGAGTTGCATTTGCCATGTGGCAGCGATCAGGAGGCAATGGCCATGTTGCAAAATTCAGCAATGCGCAGCAAGAATCCACGACGGCACAAGCAACAAATCAGCTTCGAAGGCACGAAGGAAACTGTAAATCTCGCCCAAAAGGCGGATGCGAAAGCGACTGCGAATGCGAATGCGGAAAACGAATGAAAAATCGTCGAAAAAAAAAAAACTCGTTTACACTTTCGCTTGACTTTGTCGAGAATGTGACGCAGCAGTAGCAGTAGAAGTAGCGGCTGATCAGCCAGGACATGCCTATAATCGCCTATTCTCGCAAACATAATCGATTCCTTTCAGCCGTTGACAGCGTCCTTTTTATTTTGCTTGATCCTGGATACATTTCCGCACAAAAAAACAATCAATTTTTCGGGCTATTAAACTCGAATGAAAGTGCCAAAGATAAATAACAGCAACGACAGCCAAAGCACTACAACAACAATAACTACAACTATGCAGCAGCCATAACTATTTGAGACGGACGAAAAGACATTCCAACAGACAGACAGACAGAAAGACGGACATACTAACGCAACAGACAACAATATGGAATGAACAGAGGAAGGTCGAACCAAAGGCCATTAAATGGCGGGCACATGTAAAGCATGGCAAATGGAAATGGCTTAATATGCGTTTGGGCAACGACTAGGCGAGCCCATCAAGACGGCGGATAAACATGATTTAGGTGTATTGAAATACATAGTTTCAGTTCATTTTAGCCATTTCGCGCCCCACCCATCACATTCACACTCCTTTTTACGTCATCGTAGTGTTCAGACTTTCGGCATGTTTTCAGCTATATGTATAATAAAAAAAAAAAAAAAAAAAAAACTGTTGCCTGTGCAAATAATATAAAACAATGCCAAAGTCACACACACACGCACACATACATACATACATATATTTATATATTAGAAGAATTAGTAAAAGTTAATCAAAAAACTGTTGGCTACTTTGCGGTAGCGCAAAAAAAAAAAATAAAACAAGCAGTGCAAACAAGCAGTAGTCGAGTTGCCATATTAAAAGAAAATATTGCCTACTTTGCGGCAGCTCATAAAAATAATATTATTTAATGGCATTTATAAAAAATATTAATAAAATGCACGTGCATAAATACGTAATTATTATACATACATACAAACATATATATATTGATATAATAATATAAATATACATTACACACACACACATACATAAATATTATAAATTTTATGGATACGCTGAAATTTGTAAGTAAATAAATAATTTTCTATTAAAATTCACATCAATTCTCTGAGTCTAAGCCACAACAGCAGCATCATTTTTCTGGG
This sequence comes from Zaprionus obscuricornis, assembly GCA_037044475.1. Classification (NCBI taxonomy): domain Eukaryota; kingdom Metazoa; phylum Arthropoda; class Insecta; order Diptera; family Drosophilidae; genus Zaprionus; species Zaprionus obscuricornis. Next base: position 16,588 of record JBAMBR010003104.1, on the reverse strand, counting down.
TCTTACCAGCTGGTAAGCTGTAGCTTAACTGTAAATATCTGTAGATTAAATGTATATATAGATAAATATCAATAGTTTTTGGTTTTTTTTTATTTTCGTTTCTTTCTTTTTCATTTAGTAAAAATTGTTTGCATTAGTTTATAGCAAGTTTTGTACAGTTTTATGATGTAGTTTGAACAACAATTCTTGTAGATATTTATGCAATTTATTTATTTTTATTTTCATTTTTTTTTTTTTTTTGTGTATCATAAGTAGAGCAGACATTTCCGTTTCCGTTCTATAGTATTGTCGATTAAGCTGACTGGAACATTTGAATTGTTTTCAAATATTGTTTTCTTTTATAGTTTTTTTTTGTTTTTTTTTTTTCTTAAACTCTTGTTGAGAAACTTTTCAGACAATTGACATAACACTATCGACATTTCTCAATCAATTTCATTTCTTCTAAATATAACTTTTTGCAGTCCCATCATTGCCATCTCCAGTTATAGCGTGGAGCCCTATGGCGACGGCACTGAGGCTCCAGTCTGTGCTACAGCTGCCGATGGCTTTTGGCCCATCTTTTATTTTGTTGGCACCATAACTTTATTCTTTTTTGTGCCCTTTGGCATTCTCGTCGTGCTCTATGCAGCTATCGCATATAAGTTACTGCGTCCCAACAGTGCATTCCATAGGCCAACATCACCACAGCCGCAGCAGCAGACAACAACAACAACAGGAGCTGCAACAACATCAGCTCCGGCCAGTACCAAGGGCAACAGTCATCAGCAAAGCAATGGCATGAGAAAGCATCGTAAGCAAGTGATCTTCATGCTAGTTGCCGTTGTTTCCAGTTTCTTTGTCTGCCTGTTGCCCTTTCGCGCCTTCACTTTGTGGGTCATAACGGCCAGTGCAGAGGATGTGGAGAATCTAGGGATTGCTGGCTATTACAATCTCTTGTATTTCTCCCGATTTATGTTGTATCTGAATTCGGCTATGAATCCCATACTCTATAATCTGATGTCATCAAAGTTTCGCAGTGGCTTTTACCGTTTGCTGCTCAGTTGTTTGGGTCAGCATACGCATCATCATCATCATCGGCATCATCATCATCATGCACAGGCCGCTGGACGTAGTATACGGCAGATGACACGACGACAGGATAGTAACGATGTGGAAGATGGTGGCGGCACATCGGGCACTCCAGGCACAAGCAGTGCACATCGTGCACGTCGCACATTGCGCCGTGAAGCAACATTTCTAATCAATTCCATATCGACATCGTCGGGCACCGAACGTCACACCTCATCGACATGGCGCAGCAACAGTCTTTCCACATCCGTTGGACTCTCTGATCGGGAGCGTGAACGTGAACGTGAACGTGTTGGTCTTGGTGCAGCGATAATTGGAACAACGGCAGCAACAGTGACAACAGCTTGCCTGCAGGAACGTCGCGCCAGCAAAATCTGAGCATTTAGTTAAATTTTATTTTAAGTTTAATTTATGCACATTCGATTCAAAGATTTAGTCCATAGTAATAGTTTATAGAAGAAATTTTGTTGTAAAGACTGAAGTACCTCAGAAGAAGTCAATAAACGCTAGAAAAATCCCGTTTTTGAAACCAAATGTTCAAATTTTTTACTACTCTCTCTCAAAATATTATTTTTTTTTGTTGTTCTTGTCGATTGAAATGTGTCAGGCGCTTGAAACTGACTAAAAATCAATGGATTTTCAAATATATGTAAAAGGCGAACAGAAACAGCAGCTAGCTGCGTATAAAATAAAACGCACGCATTAATATTGCATACTCTCAGGCTGTAACAGAATCCATTTTAGACGCACAATCACAAAGTACTCCGCATATAAATGTATAAATTAAAATGCACACCCTAAAAGTATGCCACACACATATGAACGGGTGCAAAGCAAAATTCACCTTACTATACGTTTCTGTGTGCCTGATACTTCACGGCTGCCGTTGCATTGAATTTTGCCCGATTGCTGTTAACGACGATGACGATTTTTGCGATAGCGACTTTGTGTTGAATTTCTCAACCGCCAATATCAAAAATTAAACAACAAATAATTTGAAAATGAAATTTAAAATAAATCTATTAAATAATATTAAAGATATATATTACACATATAGATATAGAAAAAGTCGATAAATGCATTGGAATATTATATAAATTGTATGTTCATGAAATTTTTATTAAACGTCTCATATCATCACCATCAAAATTACACTAATTATGTGCCTAAACAAATTCTACGCTTCTCTCATTCTTGAAATTTGTTCTTGTTACTTTCTCGTTAAGTTCTATAAAATGTTTTCTTCCTTGGTTTTTTTTTGTTTTGTTTCTTTTTGATTTACATAATAATTACAATATGACAGACAAGTGAAAATGTTATCGTGTTTTCTTCTTTTTTTTTTGTATATATATATATATATATATATGATGTATGTATGGTCGAAATAAATATGTACTTATTATGTTGGTACAATATTTAATATAAATAGCAGGCAGACACAGCAAGTTATACAATTGGTATAAACGCAAGTTTCCATTTCAATTTCAATTTCATTTTATTTTTTTTTCATTTTTGTTTTCGTGTTTTTGTTTTTTATTATTATTTATGCATATTGTGGTTGCTTGTTTAATAATTAAATAGTAAACGGTATTTTTTGTTTCACGCTTGCTGTGGTAAGTAACTCTTAAGTTAGGTTAGATTTTAGATTAAGTTAATCACTACACCGTTATTTTTATTTTGTTGTTGCAACTACTTATGAAACAAAAAAGAACTATTGAAAAACAGAATGACAGAAAGATTATAGAGGATAGTGGGGATAGAGTATCAGTTGCTTGTGTTCGCTTTTTTTTGTTGTGATTTTCTTGTTTTTGTTTTGCTGAATGCCTATTACATATTTATATATATATATGTATATATATTTATGTATTTATTTATTCAATTATTTATATATAATATTAATATGCTTAAATTGTGTACTGCATTGCGAAACTATCGCAACATACAAAGGTATCAACTTCATCATTATCATTATCATCATCATCGTTATTATTATTGTTGTTGTTGTTATTACATAATTCAATATTATAATTATGATTTGTATATTTTATTGTTTGTTTTTTTGTGTATATTCTGTGTGTTTCTTTCTTTCTCTTTTATTTGTTTCTTTTCTTTTATTCTTCGCTTTGTTTTTATGTTTTATTATTTTTTTAATTTATTATATTTAAATTTTGTTTAATGTATAATAAAATAATGATTCACAATCAGAGTTATTCAGCAGCAACCAGATCTATTATTTTCCACTGGACGTCCCTGATCGATTTTCACTTTGCTAGCATTATCAGTGGCACTGGACGGTGGCCCAACGCGATTCTTAATCTCGGCCGCCATCGTCATAAAAGCCTGCTCCACATTGGTGGCACTTTTAGCCGAAGTTTCAAGGAATGGAATGCCTAACTGAGTTGCGTACTCCTGCAATCAATAATTAACAAATAAATATATAAATAAATAATTAATAAATGATATATAAGCTATATACATATTATGTATATTGCATTTACGTACCGCTGCTGTGGTATGCTCAACAACTTTTTTGGTTGTCAAATCGCTTTTGTTACCGACAAGCAACTTATTGACATTTTCACATGCATATCGTTCAATCTCCTCTAGCCATTGCTTAACATTGTTGAATGACTCTTGGTCCGTACAATCGTATACTACAATAATGCCATGCGCGCCACGATAATATGATGAGGTAATCGTACGGAAGCGCTCCTGTCCAGCAGTATCCCACTGAAAAAAAAAATAGAAAGTTAGAGTATCTATAGAATTATTTATACAATTAAATTTTTAACACTTACAATTTGCAATTTAATCGTTTTACCATCCAATTCTATAGTTCTAATTTTCTGCAAATACACAAAGAAAAGATGTTAATATTTTTTTAATGAATCATACATATATTTCAACGTTAACATAGTCATCATTGGTATTTTAAACTTACAAAGTCCACACCAATTGTACTGATATAGCTCTCTGTATATGTGTCATCGGCAAATCGTAGCAGCAGACAGGACTTTCCAACGCCAGAGTCGCCGATCAACAGCAGTTTGAAAAGATAATCGCTGCAGAAGAAAGAGAAAAATAATGCATTAATATAAGAGTTATTAAAGTATTCTCATTTATAATGATTTAAAAAAAATTCTAGCATATTCGAAAACAATTTAGAGAACTTATTCCCTTGCCGCATAATTCACGATGTTCATCGCATAAACAAAGTAAAGTACACGTACATTTATCTACAGAACTGTCCAAATAGTCGTCATAATTTGTTTATCTAATCATGCTCACCCGCTATTTGAAATGTGATATGTAAAAACGCTGACAACGAATTCATGAAGGATAAAGGAAATTCCCTCAGCTGCTGCATATTAATTACGTTAAATGGGCCATTGAAACTCAAACTTAAGTTCCACAGCTCGATTGCAGCCCTCAAAATGTGGAATATAAATTTATTTACACATAGCATAGATGGGATTTTGATTACGTAGCAGCAACAGCAACAGCAAATAGCAGCAGCCGCAGCACAGAACAGCAGCAATAACAGCAACATATATACATACACACACATTCACAAATACAACAGCGACTACGTAAAGCAGTCAAACAACAACAAAATGTACATGTGAGAGGGGGTAGGGGACGCTGGGCAGGTGACTCATCCGCCCCACGATACAGCACCAGCAGCAGCGGCAGCAGCAGCAGCAGCAGCGCAGCGCAACGGAACTAAATTGGACTGAGCTGGTAGCTAAGCTATGAGCTATGCAAGGGCTATTCAAAAACAACAAAAACAGTCGTTGACTGATTTCTCCAATTCTCAAGACGAGCAATTAACAAATTTTAATACTATACATATATATATTTTATATATGTATGCATATATACTATATATAAACATATATATATATATATATATATATACGAATTTACATTTCTCATTCGCAAATCGTATGTTTTCTTAGTTACAATGAAAAATACTTGTTTAAAAGGGAGTGGAACTCGAGCGACTTTACTTTAGTAGTCGTGGAAGTCGTCGCAAAAATGACGTCGCAGAAAAAAAAAACCAGTGGATAGTGGATGGTGGGTTATGGAACGCGAGTGCAAAGTATTTTCAACTTTAAATCAATGTTTCTCAATTACGCGCAATTAATGACAATTAATGACGACTTACTATTCTGGATTCATAGATGACATGTTTTTCTTTTTCTTTTGGTTGTTGGCTTTGTTCGAAGATTTTTTTTCTTTTGTATTTTTTTTTTTTTTTTGCCACGAACAAATAGATTTCGCTTAGCTGCCTCTCGATTTAACTTTTAGGGTGTCTTTATGTTTTCGATTGGCAATTAGGTGGCCTATTATTACTTCACTTTAGCACAAATAACGGTCACTGTGCACTGTGTATATTCCAAAATTGTTTGTTATTCTATTTTCTATTGTGTTTATTGCGACGAACTTAAGGGAAATTCGATAATTTCCACAAATTCGACAGCCGAGAACGAGAACAATGGCGACCGAAAAAATGACGAAGTGGCATTAGTGTGGGAGAATGCCGTCAGTCATAGTCAGTTAGTGTTGGTAAACGTTAGCTGCTCAGGGCTGCACTAACAATTGTTATCTGCATCCGCTTTTTTTTTTTTTGTGGGCGGCAACCACCTACACATATCTATGTATATGCATATATAGATTTCAAATACATACCAACACATCCTATTAGAAGAAATGTTATATATTTTTTTTATAAGTTTAATACTTTAGCTTCCGCATATAATCTCTTATTATAAATTATTTGAGTCTAAACACATCAATTAACATTTGAGAGTTTTGCTTGCATATATAGAACACATTTAGATAAATAGTACATAATATTATTATAATATATATATGAAAGATTCTGATTCGATAAGCGGTCAATGGTAGGGAGGAATGCATAGTTTTTTTTTTTTTGTGGGGGAGTCAACTCTTTTATTCCAACGAGTTTAATGTTAGTAATTGTTTGAGCACTTTTGTCTGTGAGGTTTCCCTTATCTCGCCAGCCAAAAACATCTCATCGACGACGCTGTAAACTTTGTAGAAGTTGAAAACGAGATCCAGCTCGCATACATTGTGGAAGTATTCATTAAGTACTTCCACAAAATTATGAATTGCCTCCAGATAACATAAATTATTGTCATTAACGTCCACACAAATACAGAAATAGAGACCTGCATAGCGCCTATAGACAATTTTAAAATTACGAAACTGCAATTGGAATGAGAAAACATTTGAGTTAATGGATGCTAAGATTTTTCATAATCAAAGAATACCTCTACAAAGTTTGTATGCTTTGCATCTCGCACAGTGACCACAGCGTGCACTTCCTCAATTAATTTTTGTTTTTCGTCGTCATCAAAGTTCATGTACCACTTGGCAAGGCGAGTTTTGCCTGCACGGTTTTGTATGAGTATAAACCGAATCTAGAATGCAACATATATATATCAGTTATATTTTCTTATGATGCCTACATTCTATTTACCATTTTTCAATATATGTTTGGGTAATTACTAAAGTAATTACACGACTATTTACAATTTTCAGCTATGGATGCAGCGAAAAACTGATTATGAACAAATTGTGTATCACTTTAGCCAGGGATGCATTATGCAGCATGCAAACAGCTGATCATAATTGATTCAGTGTTGTACAATGCATAAAACACATACTTGTTCAAGTCAATTGGCAACGCTGTTCATGCATTTGATTACGACGTTTTCACTTTTCATATTTGTTTAGGCATAACTTAAAGCTAGTCATTAACACCTCAATTACCAAAAAATGTTGACGTCTATACGCTTGAATCTCTGGCCTCGCCTTCAGTTATTGCGCAGATGCTCAACGACATCGATGGGCCAACAAAAGGAAGCAATTCTCGAAGTACATGATCCGCTGCAAGCGCACGCACTTAAAGAAAAATGCATTTTGGTGGACGAGAATGACAAGCCCATTGGAGCTGCATCCAAGGCCGACTGTCATCGTGTGCAACCCGAAACGGGTGATGTGAAACTACATCGCGCATTTAGCGTATTTTTATTTAATAGTAATGGCGATATGCTAGTACAACGACGCTCGACGCATAAGGTGATTTATTATTAAGAGATGCATAATGTTGAATGATGCAAAAGTATTTTAATTTAAAAATTGCTGTTTATACAGATTACATTTCCCGACACCTATACAAACGCTTGCTGCAGTCATCCATTACACGATATCGAACAGGAGCGAAATGAGTGCAATGCCCTGGGCATACGTTTGGCTGCCCAACGGCGACTCAACTATGAATTGGGCATACCAGTGGATGAAATCCAACCACAGGATTTTCATTATCTGACACGCATACATTATGCCAACACTGGCGATGGTGTTTGGGGTGAACATGAGATCGATTATATACTCTTCCTTCAAAAGGATGTAACCCTTCAGCCAAATTCCAACGAAGTTAGCGAAGTGCGTTATTTGAAGCGTGAGAAACTTGATGATGCCATTGCTAAATTTAGCGCACCTTTGACACCTTGGTTTGCACTTATCTTACGACATCGCCTTAAACAATGGTGGGATAATTTACATAGACTGAATCAGTTCGAAGAGTTAAACAAAATTCAAAGATTTTAGAAGTGATTTTCAATCATGCTTCAAAAATGCAAAAAAAAAACTCAACGTTGAACATTTTCAACGAGAGACGACAAGCCAAATAATTAATGTGGAACCTCAAATTGTTTTATCTCTTTTTTTTTATTATTATTTAAATTCGTTTTCTTTTTTATTTAGATTTTTATTCAAATGGAAAATAGTTGGTGTATTTTTATTTGTATCTATATATGTGTGTGTATGCACCACTCTGCGCGTTTTACTGTTAGTCAATCAGTTCAGTACAACAGTATATAATATCGTATGATCGTACACGTACAGTTAAATATGTAATATGTAAATATAACAAAAAAAATATATATATAGATATATATAATATAGTGTGTAGTATGGGCATGTGTGTATGTATGTATAATCATAGCACTAACTCAATATGTTGAATATTATATAAATATTTAGCTCGTAAAATGATCACATCACGTTTACCATTAATCATCATTATCATTATTTTCTCCATAATCATCGCCATAGTCATCTTCATTTATCAGCACAGTCAACGAACAACAAAAATAAATATTTACAAAAAAAACAAAGAAATGCACTAAAAACTAAACTAAACGAGGATTGGTATACAAAAAATAATAATAGTCCATTGAAAACTAACATAAATCTTAAGCTTAATACACAAAAAGGGACAAAGTTCAAGGGTTTAGGCAATAATATGATGATTAGCTCATTTAAATAATTATTTATACATTTCTAGTATAAATTAAATACGTTGTAAAGAACTTTAATTGAAAGCATCAATCATCAAGTTATTGCCCAACAAATAATATAATTAACTAATTATATAAAAATTATAGCTGCAGCATTTTAACGTTTTAAGAGATGCTTATGAAAGCACCTCAAAGTGTGAAACGGTTCCATTGATTTACGACTCCGGCGACACCGTTCACTTGACACTACCTTGGCACCGATTTTTGTTTTTCTCATTGGTATACATAGTCCGGTGATTTAGGGGAAGAGTAGGAAACAAGTGGGGGGAAAGTATCAGTAAACAAAGCATTTTGCTTATGAAATACCACAAAAACAACTTAAAAGCTAAACTTGCAAATTTTTGCAAAAAAAATTCGCGCATCTCATATATAAGGAGGGAGTATGTATATGTCTGTATGTATGTGTGTCTGTTTGTGTGTTCGCATGCTAATGAGTCGTATATATATGTAGTGTGTCTGTGTGGGGTATATATAAATATATAGTTCGCTTTCTATGTTTAGATTTAGGGTCAGGGTAAACACATCCTGAATTCGATTAAATTTTTGTTTTCATTCTCTGTTAAGGCACATAGTGTGAGTCTTGGTTGAATCTCTTGAATATCTCAGGCTCATTATTATTGCAATTGCCATTGCCTTAACAACTTAGCTTTAGGATAGGCCAAAAAGCTTAAGGGCATTGAAGGCCGTGGCCAAGGCAACTTCATCGGGCGTTTTTTTCATGAAGGCTGCAATCATTTCCACAATTGCCGGCAGACTGCAAGGTTCATTACGTTGAAATGTGCAATATCTGCAAAAGTAATAGAAAAAATTTTAATATAAATTTAGATTTAAATCTAAAATCAATGCACACCTGTGTAAGTACAACAGGGAACGTTCCGTAATGCCAGTCTTAACATGCTGCGGTAATTTGGAAGCTCTTGTATTTGGATACATAAATGGCGCATCTGTTTCAACCAATAGACGATCCAATGGCAATGTGCCATTATCTAAAAGTCTACGTACACCAGTATCTGATTTATCTTTGCATAGATAACCCGTTAAACTAATATAGAATCGACGATCCAAATACTTGAGTGCCTCCTCAGCTGTGCCCATAAAACCTCTGATCATCACAGGCGGTAGATTCTCGAATCTACAATGAGAAGATCAAAATAATATTAATAAAAATTTATTGTATTATTTAAAATTATGAAGAATTTATACTTGTCGAGTATTTCGAGTACATCTTGTTGAGCCGATCGCTCGTGAATTAATAGAGGTTTATTCAGACGTATTGCCAGTTGCAATTGTTTGGCAAATATCTGTTTTTGCACATCTGGCTCTGAGAAATCGCGCTGATAGTCCAGACCACAGGGGCCAACAGCAACGCATTCTTGAGCCTGTGCAATATGCTCAAAGTCAAACCAAGTGGACGGCTCCTCCACAATGGACTTTGAGTCGTGAGGATGTATGCCAGCAGTCGAATAGATAATGTCGGGATATATGCGCGACAAGCGCAGCGCTTCCTTGCTCGATTTAACCGATGTGCCATGTACCATTAATTTCTGAACACCTAAATTTGGTTAACAATAAAAACGAGAAAAAAAGAGAGTGGAGAAGAGAAAGTCAAGCATCAATACGCACAAAGAAAACAAAAAACAAGATTAAAGAATGCATGCATAACCATGTATGCACATGCACAAACATGCATAACATACATACACACAGCGCTGAGACCTAGAGATGATCAAAACTAAATAAAACTGTGGGCTAATATATTCGATCTATACGAATTTGATTAAAGTCGGATCACTTAAAATGCAACTTTCAATTTTTTTGGATACCGGGTATCATATAGTCGAGCAAACTCGACTCTAGCTTTCTTTCACTTGTTATATTCATTGATAGAGAAATCGATAGTTTTCATATTTCGTGTCACGAGATGAGACCAGCACTAATGCAATGCGTACACAAAGAAAATGTAACAAGCAACAACAACAATAACAATAACAAGCAAAATACCAATACACAAGCAGGTGATGAGCAGCGCATCGCCATAGCTGTCATACACACACATGTTGCATGCTTATCGCTTGCCCGTGTCGCTTGACCTTCTTAGTGTGTATACACTGTACGTATGTAGATACTCAGTCAGCTCTACATTGACCATTTGCCGCGCCCAAAGACGTCGACAACTGTGACTTGTCATGTCTTATTATTAGTCTTATCGTGCTTGATTTTTTTTTGTATTTGTTGTTATTGTTATTGTTTTTAGTTCTTTTTCTTTCTCTCTCTCTCTCACATTACGATTAGTTCTGGCAGACAGACATAAACGAACCTGCGTCTCTTGCTCTTTGTACAACGGAATCCAGATCACGGCTATATTTTTTATTGGTTAAATTGGCGCCGACATCGATGACAATTAGGTTCTCAAAACAATGCTTCATATTATCATCGATGTCTAGGAGTTGTTCCTCAACTTCAAGAGTTGTGGTTGCTGTTAGAGGAGTTGCGGCCATCACAGGCGAAACTGTTGCTTGTGCTTGTTGTTCCATAATATTTTTGTTGTTGTTGCTGTTGATGCTGCTGCTGCTGCTGCGACGAAAATAGCAAATGACGTAGACAGGGAAGATGCTTTGTCTGTTTTTGCCTCTTATTTTTGTTGTTGTTGAATTTTAATTCAATTAGATTTCGTTAGCACAAGGAAACGCAGCGGTTATGACAACCGCAAAGAAGATTTCGCTCTTTTTATTGCAATTTTGAAATAATAAACCAATTAAGCAATTAACAATTGTAACATTAACAAAAATTAACAAAAATAAAAACAATTCCCGACACGACACTACAGACTGCTGGCTATTGATACCAATATGCAGTATCGATACAATATAAAATCTATCGATTTTCGCGTGCAAATTGTATTGAATCGTGCGTATGCGATGTTTTCAATAATCGCATGTGTAGTTTCGATATATTTTAAGTTGCGTTTTCCGTTAGAAGCCGATATATGAAAACTCAAATAATTAGTTATAAATTTCCTTTTAAATATTTAAAAATTTCTTTTTTATTATTTAAATATTATATTTATTTATATTTTATTAATTTATTTTATTTTTAATTCTTTGCAATTTTAATGCATATTTTAATAATTTATTATTTCATTGACAATAATTTTCATCTATTTTTTATTTAAATATATAGGCTAAAACTTCTCTCCCATTGGCTTAATGATGAGCTCATGAATTTGTACATTGGGTGGGGTCTGTATACAATAAGTAACCGCATCAGCAACATTCTCTGGTAGCAACATTGGCATTTTAGCAACACGTTCAGGTGCATTTTCATCAAAAATTTCAGTATCCACAACGCCTGGACTGATGCTCTGTAAAAGGCATAGAAATCATTATCACATATAAAACTTTCAACTGAAATCTTTTATACTCACTGTAATCTTTATCATGCTGCCCTTATTAAGAAATTCTTGACGTAATACTTCAGTTAGAGCAGTGATAGCATGCTTTGATGGTGCATACATATTAAAGCTAAAGTCAGGCACAACAGGCACTGCATGACCAGCAACACTGTTAATTATCACCACATGTCCATCATTAATTTGACGACGTTGCATTGATTGGTAGGCTTGACGTGTACACCAGGTGACACCCAATAAGTTGGTATTAAGTATCTCAAGCAAAGCCTTACTATTTCCCTCATCAGTTATTCGTATACGTCTTGTAATTCCAGCATTGTTAACCAAAACATCTGCCCCACCCAATGTCTCATCAATCCAAGCAAAGGCATCAATCACCTGTTGCTCTACAGACACGTCACACTGATGGCCATAAAAACATGCCTGCTGATTAGCTGGCAGTGCTGCTTTCAATTGCTCAAGTCTATGCAATCGACGTGCTAGGCCTACAACTATCATGCCCTTGGCAACTAAATCCTTACAACATGCAGCACCAATGCCAGAATTGGCACCGGTAACAACAGCAACACGATTCAACCAACGATTCATTTTCAACTGAAATCTCTACATAAAGTTATCAAAATAGAAAACTTAATCAGAAAATGTGACAATTGTTTAATTGAACAACAGCTGTGTTTTCGGTATCGTTTGAGATTAACAGAGCAACAGCTGTTTGTACACAAATTATAAATAGTATTAAATAGCAAGCGCATTTTATAAGAATATTGTTATCTTTATCTCATATTACAATTTGTATATAAAATGTAGCTACAAAGTCTTTTGAATAAGATTAGAAAGAAAATCAAGTAAAATTTTGTTGTGCTGCTCAAAATAATAATTTAATTTAATTGTGTTTATAAAAAAAAATTCTACATATAAATTTTAAATAAATTAAAAAGTGTAAATAAAAATTAAAAAATAAATAATTAAAAAAAAAATAATATAAGCAATTAAATAAATAAATAAATAAGGGCAATATTCATTTCCATGAATTGTAAATAAAACTCAATTTTTTTTTTAATTTTTATTTATATTTATTTTACTTAAAATTAAAAAATAAATAAACTAAAAAAAAATAATATAAGCAATTAAATAAATAAATAAATAAGAGCAATATTCATTTCCATGAATTGTAAATAAAACTCAAACAATTTTTTTTTGTTTTTTTTTTTTAAATTTTTATTTATATTTATTTTACTTAAAATTAAAAAATAAATAAACTAAAAAAAAATAATATAAGCAATTAAATAAATAAATAAGAGCAAGATTCACTTCCATGTATTGTAAATAAAACTCAAACAATTTTTTTTTGTTTTTTTTTTTTAAATTTTTATTTATATTTATTTTATTCTGCTAATATGCGTGTATCTGTTTGTTATTGTTATTGTTGTTAGTTGTATTTGATATACATATAACATACACATATATTTATAGTATAATATATTAATATATATATTTATATAAATGTTGTCTATTTAGATGTCGTTATATACGTAATACGTATGTATGTATGTATGTAATATTTATGTATGTAATTTTATATGTATGTAGGCTGAATAACATATTAAGTTTATTATTTATTTATTTATTAATTTTTTTTTTATTTTTGTCAAACAAAATTTTTTTGTTGTAATGCTAGTATTTATTTATTTTTAATTTTCATTGTTTTTTTTTTTTTGAAATATTTAATACAAGTTTTAAAACTTAAAGTTCGATTCGTTTATTTAATAAATATTACTTATATATTTGTTCTTGTTCCAATCAATCAAATTTATGTTTATCGTTATTTTATCTAATTTAGCATTGTATGTATATGTGTCTGCGTGTGAGTGTGTGTGTGTGTGTGTGTGTGTGTGTGTGTGTGTGTGTCTGTGAATGTATGATAAGTATCTTTAAATGCATATCTAAGAGTATTTGTATCTCTAACTGTGTCTCATCTCTAAGTATATCTCTGACCATGCATGTATCTGTATTCGTGTCTCTAAATGTATCTGTATCCGTGTCTTTAAATGTATCTGTATCCGTGTCTTTAAATGTATCTGTATTCGTGTCTCTAAATGTATCTGTATCTGTTAATGTTATTGTATCTATAGCTGCTAATGCAAATGTATCTTTATCGTTTTGTATCTTTATGCCATACTAATGCGTATCTATATAGTATATATACATATACCATATATACTTATGTGTATGTTCTTCTCAATTATAATATAATAAGCATGTTTATTATACATACATATTATATTTTTTTTGATAACATTTCTTTTGTTATGTAAGTTAAAGTTACTAAAATATGCATTTTATTTTCGCTTCTTGTTATTGCATATATCTATGTATCTATATAATTTTTTTTTATAGCTTAATAACGCTTTGATAAACTCAACGAAAATCGTAAACAAAAATTAAGAGCAAATCTCTACAACAGAAAGAACAACAACTAATACAACAACAACAACAAGTAATATCAAAAATACAATATTAAATATAAAAAAAAATAATATAGATACATAGATATATGCAATAACAAGAAGCGAAAATAAAATGCATATTTTAGTAACTTTAACTTACATAACAAAAGAAATGTTATCAAAAAAAATATAATATGTATGTATAATAAACATGCTTATTATATTATAATTGAGAAGAACATACACATAAGTATATATGGTATATGTATATATACTATATAGATACGCATTAGTATGGCATAAAGATACAAAACGATAAAGATACATTTGCATTAGCAGCTATAGATACAATAACATTAACAGATACAGATACATTTAGAGACACGGATACAGATACATTTAGAGACATAAATACAGATACATTTAAAGACACGAATACAGATAAATGCATGGTCAGAGATATACTTAGAGATGAGACACAGTTAGAGATACAAATACACTTAGATATGCATTTAAAGATACTTATCATACATTCACAGACACACACACACACACACTCACACGCAGACACATATACATACAATGCTAAATTAGATAAAATAACGATAAACATAAATTTGATTGATTGGAACAAGAACAAATATATAAGTAATATTTATTAAATAAACGAATCGAACTTTAAGTTTTAAAACTTGTATTAAATATTTAAAAAAAAAAAAAACAATGAAAATTAAAAATAAATAAATACTAGCATTACAACAAGAAAATTTTGTTTGACAAAAATAAAAAAAAAATTAATAAATAAATAAATAATAAAATTAATATGTTATTCAGCCTACATACATATAAAATTACATACATAAATATTACATACAAACTTACATACATACATACATACATACGTATTACGTATATAACGACATCTAAATAGACAACATTTATATAAATATATATATTAATATATTATACTATAAATATATGTGTATGTTATATGTATATCAAATACAACTAACAACAATAACAATAACAAACAGATACACGCATATTAGCAGAATAAAATAAATATAAATAAAAATTAAAAAAAAAAAAAATTTGAGTTTTATTTACAATACATGGAAATTAATTATTTATTTAATTGCTTATATTATTCTTGACAATTTATTAATTATTATTTACACTTTTAAATTTATTTAAAATTTATAACAGATACACGCATATTAGCAGAATAAAATAAATATAAATTAAAAAAAAACAAAAAAATAGTTTGAGTTTTATTTACAATAAATGGAAATGAATATTGCTCATATTTATTTAATTGCTTATATTATTTTTTTTTTAGTTTATTTATTTTTTAATTTTAAATAAAATAAATATAAATAAAAATTAAAAAAAAAAAATTGTTTGAGTTTTATTTACAATTCATCGAAATGAATATTGCTCTTATTTATTTATTTATTTAATTGCTTATATTATTTTTTTTTAAAATTTTTAATTTTTTAATTTTTATTTACACTTTTTAATTTTTTTAAAATTTATTTGTAGAATTTTTTTTATAAACATGATTAAATTTCATTACTATTCTTAGCCGCACAACAAAAATTTTACTTGATTTTCTTTCTAATCTTATTCAAAAGACTTTGTAGCTACATTGTATATACAAATTGTAATATGAGATAAAGATAACAATATTCTTATAAAATGCGCTTGCTATTTAATACTATTTATAATTTTTGTACAAACAGCTGTTGCTCTGTTAATCTCAAACGATACCGAAAACACAGCTGTTGTTCAATTAAACAATTGTCACATTTTCTGATTAAGTTTTCTATTTTGATAACTTTATGTAGAGATTTCAGTTGAAAATGAATCGTTGGTTGAATCGTGTTGCTGTTGTTACCGGTGCCAGCTCTGGCATTGGTGCTGCATGTTGTAAGGATTTAGTTGCCAAGGGCATGATAGTTGTAGGCCTAGCACGTCGATTGCATAGACTTGAGCAATTGAAGGCAGCACTGCCAGCTAATCAGCAGGCATGTTTTTATGGCCATCAGTGTGACGTGTCTGTAGAGCAACAGGTGATTGATGCCTTTGCTTGGATTGATGAGACATTGGGTGGGGCAGATGTTTTGGTTAACAATGCTGGAATTACAAGACGTATACAAATAACTGATGAGGGAAATAGTAAGGCTTTGCTTGAGATACTTAATACCAACTTATTGGGTGTCACCTGGTGTACACGTCAAGCCTACCAATCAATGCAACGTCGTCAAATTAAT